>PVLD010018582.1:0-38636 GCA_004027595.1 Dinomys branickii | reverse complement strand
AAACTCTAAATCTATTGGAAGAGAAAGTAGGTAAAAATCTTGAAGACATAGGAGTAGGCAGAGAGTTCATGAACAAAAATGAAACTGCAAGGGAAACACTTCAAAGAATCAATAATTGGGACCTCATTCTACTGAAAAGTTTTTGTACATCTAAAGAAATCACCAGCAAAGTAAAAAGAAAACCCACAAATTGGGAAAATATCCTAGCTGGCTGTCCCTCAGACAAAGGACTGCTATCTAGAACATACAAAGAACTAAAAAACATGTACATGTCCAAATTCAAAGACCCAATCCAGAAATGGGCATCTGAGATGAATACACACTTCTGCGATAAAGAAATACAAATGGCAAACAAATATATGAGAAAATGTTCCACATCCTTAGTCATTCGAGAAATGCAAATAAAACCAACATCGAGATTTCATCTCACCCCAGTAAGACTGGCCAGTATGAAAAAGTCATCCAATAACAAATGCTGGCGAGGCTGTGGAGAAATAGGGATTCTATTACACTGCTGGTGGGAATGCAGACTGGTGCAACCACTGTGGAGATTTCTCAGCAAACTAGGTCTAGAGGTTCCATTCAAACCAGCTATTCCTCTTCTGGGTATTTTCCCAGAAGATCTGAAAACATCATATCACTCTGATATATGTGCACCCATGTTTATAGCAGCACAATTTGTAATAGCTAAAATGTGGAAGCAACCCAAGTGTCCAACCACACAAGACTGGATTTAAAAATTGTGGCATTTTTATATAATGGAATATTATTCAGCTATAAAGAAAGACAGTTTTGGGGACTTTGTAGGCAAGTGGTCAAAACTGGAGTCCATACTCATAAGTGAAATAAATCAGCGGTACATATGCAGGCAACGTATTGTATCACTGGTGTAAGAACCTGAGGGTGGGAATATAAACTAAGAGACATGAAGGAAATCTGTTCAAAAACCAAGAACAGATGGGACGAGGGAAAGGAGAAAAGAAAGAGGCAAAAATGTATGTATGTATATATGTATATACATATATGCAGGAGGGCTAACAGGGTGCTACTATTGTATTATATCACTTAATGCTAAGGAATAATTGATGACGGGTTAGTCGATCAATCTTATATGTCTGTATGTGTTATCCTGAGCACACACTTCGAAGATAGCAATATGCAAAGCAGCAACTATTGTTGGGTTTTTTTTTTGTCTTTGGTTTTTTGTTTTTTGTGTTTTTCTGTTGTTGAGATGATTAATTGTCTGACCAATTTTGCATGTCTATATCTGTGTTCATGTGTATACACTTTGAAGATATCAATAGGTAAAACAACAACCATTGTTGAGTCCATGTCACCTTGTCTGTAAATCAGTTTTGATTGTACTATTTTTATGCTAATTTGTGTGTTTGTTAATATGTTTTTGTGCTTTTATTTTTTTAATAAAAAAATTTAAAAAAAAAAAAGAAAGATTTCAGATCAATAACCAACCACCTACCATAGGAAACCAGAAAAGGAAGAATAAACCATGCCCAAAGCAAGCAAAAGGAAGAAAATATCATTAAAGTGAAAATATATAAAATTGGCAATAGAAAAACAATAGGGAAAAATTAATGAAACCAAGAGTTGATTCTAGGAAAGATCCATAAACTTGTCAAATCTCTAGCTAGACTGACCAAGAAATGAGAAAACTCAAATTACAAAAAGCACTATTGGGCTAGGGATATAGCTCAGCAGCACAAGCACCTACAAAGACACAAACAACCAAAACTGATTCAAGAAAAAGTAGAAAATCTGATAGGCTTATAACGAGTCAAGAGATTGGAGTAGTCATCAAAAAAACCCTTCAAGAAAAGTTCAGGCTTCTTAGTGAGTTCTAATAAACATTTATAGGAAAATTAACAGCAATGCTTCACAAACTCTTCTGAAAAACCACAGCAAAGGCAACACCTCCAAACTCACCTCCAAACTCTAGAAGCCAGTAATATCCTGATAGTAAAACTAAACAAAGACACCAAAAACAACAACAAAAACAAAAACAAAAAACCTCTGCACATCCATCTCTCATGAATAGGAATGGAAAAACCTTCAATAAAATCTTAGCCAACCAAATCCAGCAACATGTAAAGAATTATACACCATAATGAAGTGGGAGTTACCTTAGAAATGCAAAGTTGGTCCAACATGAAAAGTCAACTACTCTAGGCTGAGTGTGGTGGTGCATGCCTGTTAACTCAGCACTCTGGAGGCTGAGATGGGAAAATCTCCAGTTTGTGACCTGTATGGGCAACTAACTGATCTAGCGATGAATTTATAAAATATGCTAAGGATGTAGCTGCATGCAGAGGTCCCTGGGTTCAACCCCTAGTACCACAAAATAATTAACAAAATACATATATTTCATTATATATAAACTATATTATATAATAATATATTTAAAAAACAAACACTACTTAATTACTTCAATATACACAGACAAATCATTTTTTAAAAATCCACCATCTTTACATGACAAAAAAATTCAACAAATTGGGGGTTCAGCGGCATTTCCCATAAAGGTATCTGTGAAAAGCTCAAAGCTCATATCATAGCTAATGGCAAAAACTAAATGCTTTCCTTTTAAGATTAGAGATATATCAAAGAAGTCCTTTCTTGTCCCCTGTATTCATTGTACTGGAGTTCTGGTCAGAGAGGTTAAGATAATACAAAGAAATAAAGACATCCATATGAGAACAGAAGATGACAGGATTTTATAAATGAAAAATCTTAAAGTATCCATTGAAAAGATATTAAAGCTAATAAGTGAGTTTTAAAAGTTGATGGATATAAGATTAATATGTAACAAATTTATTTCTATTTTATACATTAATAATAAGAAAATTAATGAAGAATTCCACTTATAATAGCATCAAAAAGATAAATATTTAAGAGAAATTTATCAAAACAAGTGTATCAATTTATCAAAACAAGGTTTGTTTCTATACCTCAAATTATAAAACATGCTGAAATACAACACACAAAATGGGAAAAATATTGGGTAATCATATATCTAAAAGGAAAGATGTATACAGAATATAAAAAAACTCCTACAACTGAGCAATAAAAGATAACCCAATCTTTAAAATTAGGATAAGAATTTGAGCAGGCAGTTCTCCAAAAAGACATACAAATAGCCAATAAGCACCTGAAAAGGGGTTTAACATGTTCATAAAGAAGATGTAAAGCAAAATCATAACCAGAGACTACTCCAGTAGGGTCACAATCATCAAAAAGATGGACAATTACAAATGTTGATGAGTTCATGGAAAAATTGGAATCCTCATATCACTTATGGAAATATAAAATGGTGTGGCCACTTTGGAAAACTGCGTTGCAGTTTATCAAAAAGCTTACCACAGCATGACCATTTTAGCACATGTGGCACAACCGCAGTTGTGGGACCCCTCCCCCTCCATCCACCTGAAATTGGCAACACCCCAACGCCCATCCTCCTTCCATGATCCTAAGGGAGGCAGAAATAAGAATAATGAAGATCCAAGACATTTGCACAGCTCCAGCCAGAGCACATGTGGCCGGACCTACAGCAACTTTTCTCCATCCGAAAGTCATTAAAGGTTCACGTACAGGGACTGTATGTCATGCATGTGACGATAACAGAGTGAACTGTGGGGGAGTCACGCATACTAGATACCCTTGAGATGACTCAGCACCCTGTCCACCACTCTGTCAGTAATATCTGGAGAGGTCCAATAAGAGGCTGCCTGGTGGGGTGCACATCGTTTAAATCCTAAAGCCTGACTTGTCCTTTTCTTCCTACTCTCCCCACTACCCAGCACTCCTCTTTCCCAGTGCATGCTGCCTCCTTGTTCCTGCGGGCACAATCTCACTCAGGCTTAGCGCACCTGCCCAGTAACTTCAATAAATGTAGCTGCTTCTTCTTTCACCACTAGGTGTCTACTTGCCGTTCTTCATTCCTTGTACGCAAGAATCTGGAATCTATACCTTGGGAACCCATCATGCACCTTATCAATCTGACCTAAGAATTCCACTGAGATATATATGCAAGAATACTGAAATGCAACCACTCAAAAGTGTGTATGTATTTTCACCCAGCATTATTCATACGAGCTAAAAGCTAAGGATAAAACAAATGTTCATAAACTACTGAATGGGTAAACAAAAGATGATGCACCAGCACATTATATTATTAAGGCTTCTAAAAAGAATAAAATACTGACAGATCCTACTAGCTGGATAATCCCGAGGAAAACATTCTTCCAAGTGAGAGAAAGCAGACCCTACAATATGATTCCAGGTATATGAATTGTCCAAAACTGGCAAGTCCATGGGGAAAGTAAGTCAGTGCTTGACTGGGGAAGGGAAGGTGAGGAACAGAGGAATTCCTCATTCCTTTAGGACAACATTTCAGAAATACAGAAAATCATAAATAATCTTTAAAATAGTTAAGCACACTTCGCTTGGATTAAATGTGTAACATTTTGCTATACTTATGCTTTGTGTTAAAGAAATAGTTTCCCCTCCCCATATTGTGAAAACAAAGCAACACCACACACACACATACACAAACATCACATCACATTTACTTTGAGTGGACAAACAAATATATATTAATAATAAAATGTTAGTAGTAGAATCTACATGATGGATGTACGTGTCCACTGGTAGAATTCTTTGTGGATATTGGAACATTTTCATTACAAAGTATAAGGGGCAAATACAACTGGCAATATATTTTGAACCTACCCCATTGCCTGCCAGCACTACTACATGCCCCGACGTCCTGGAGTCCATGTGCAGCATTTTTCTGTTTCTATATCCTTTCTATACATCTGTTTAGCCACAAATTGTATAGGAGTTTTTCAAAAGGTTCATAGGCAATTTACATCTTTTGGCAACTTCTTTCTTTCCACTCTACTGTAAATTCTGAGATTTACCCTGGTAACAAATGCACACTGATGAATTCTTTTAGCCATCATATCTATCATGATCAAACTGAAAATATCTGTGAACTCATCCTCAGATCAGAGCCCACTTCCTCCCACTAACCCCCTTTGCATACCTCTCCCTACCCCACTTGCAAAACTTTCTATCAGCTGAGAAAAGCAGATCCATTTCAGTCACCTTCCAAATGACTATCTTAAAGGGGAAGAAATTAAAAGTCTCTGTGTAGAAATTAGGTCTTTTTCTTAGAAGGAGGAGACAGAAGAATCCTGCACAATAAGGGAGTCAAAGTGCATCTCATGACTACATCACAGAAGGTGGCTTCACAAATTTGAAGAATGTAAAAAGTAGCTGGGAATGTAGCTCAGTGGTAGAGCACTTTTCCCAGTATGTGCAAAACCCTGGGTTCCATCTCCATTGCTGAAAAAAAAGTAAAAAAAAAGCAGCCTAGGAGAAATAAAGTTTTGTTTACAGATATAGATTTCATTGTGTGAGTTCCTCCAGGACAGAATGCACACAAGTTCAGTGACACGACACCAAGTGACCTACACTGTATGGAACATTCTTTTGTCCTCAGGAAACTCCATGGTAGACTCTGAACGCTTTTTATAATAAACTAAATATTTCCCAATTGCTTTGAACATTTACTATTTCACTTAACACTTAATCATCAATCAACTATTATTCCTATTCTACAGACAAAGCTTCTGAGACTCAGAGAGTTTAAGGAACTTTTCCAGGGCCACACAGCGAACAAGATCCAAAGCTCTGAGACCAAAAGGAACATACATAATGAAGCAGCAACAATGCTGGCGCCAGCGGGAGGGTCCCATACAGCAGGGGACCAGTTAATTGTGTTGACAAGGACCATGGGACACACAGAACCTGTAAAGAAAGACCCAATGGGGTGACATATGGATAAATCAAGTTGCTGCAGAAGAAACAGAATGACAAAGGATTACAATGAAGTTGCTTTTTGGTAACCTTGGCTACCAGCACTATAATTTCGAGAAACTGTTTTCTACATGTTCAGAGAGTGTGCTGGCTTTCATCTGTGGTTTCCTAGGCAGATCCCAGCACCAGGCAGGTGTCTGCCAGCCCAGGAAGCTCTTTCACGAGTTGGGTCTGTCCACTGCACAGCTTGGGGAAGTGGTTTAGGAAAGAGAAAGGATCAAACAACACAGAGCCCGCTGCCAGTGGTGTCACAGCACTACTCACCGGTCCTGAAGAGCCGGGATCTTGGAAGGACACTGCAAGTATTGCTTAAACCGGAGCTCAAAGGCTTGTCCAATGGAGCCAATGACATCCTGGGCCAGCCCATCGCAGCACTCGAGAATGTGACAGGCTGAGAGAGAAGGGGACACAGGCCCATTAGAGGGGGATGCTGGGGCTCCTTTGGAGAGAGGGCCAAAGGACAAAGAGGCTCATTCCTCCTTCCTAGTATGTTCCCCCAAACATCCTCTGGGGCAGCACACAGCTATGATGGTAGCAATGTTTTCCTCAAGAACCTACTGTGTGCAAAATGATGGGTTTAACTGCTAAATAAACAATTTCAAATTCAAACTGATAGTTGCTCAGTATCTTTAAAGTCTACAAACCATCAGTTCTGATCTGGATAGGAAAACAGTGTTCACAAGGAGACCTCACTATGAGCCAAATCTGGCACAAACCAAGCCCCCTGAAGGCCCTGTGGGCCTTAAATGTTGTATTTAATCTGGCATCTGTTCAGTGAACTTTGATTTATTCCATGGACTTAGAACAAGTTGTTCATTTACATCTTAGTAAAGTGCTGACCACCCAGTGTGGCTATGAGAAGAACTAAGAAGAGTCGTTTTTTAACGGGAATGCAAAGGACATGAATTCACAAGTATTGCCATCCCAGAAATGGGCCTTCTGCAACCACATAAACTCGAGACTGAATTTTCATGCAGCCTGTGAAAAAAAGACCCTAAAAGTCAGAGGTCCCTGCAGGTCAGAAGGAGAGCGCTTGGAGACAGAGGGAAGGACTTGGCCTGGTCCTTCGTTGCTCAGGGAAGGCACTAGTCATCACACAAGGACACTGTCCCAGTGCTGAGGCTGTGAGATAATGCCCAGGCGACCAAAGAAAGCCAAGAGTGGGAAGGAGGAGAGGGCCTCCCACCCTCTGTCTTCCAAAGATGGGGCATATCTCTGAGGTCCCAGAAAGCACGCCTACACATCCCTTGCAAAGGATCACAGCCCCTCCACCTGTCCCTCCTGAGGGGCCACGGGCCTGCTGTCACAAGCAACGTGGTAAACAAAATGATGGGAGGCCATTGTCTGGACAAACCTTCCATAAGGACCAGACCAGATCAAAATGTCACTCATGCCCAGGGCCCCACCGTCAAACTGAAACCTTACAGAAGCAGACAGATGTCAGCAGAGAGCAGTTCTCCAGGAAACAAGACACTGCAGTCGACCTGAGCTGGCGTAATAAGGAAAGCCCTTTATTTCAGCCCTTGCCCAAAATAAAGTAAGTGGATGTTGGCAGTCACAGTGTTTTTCCTATCATTTCTCTTCCTTGTTCCCACCTCATGAGACCCACTGTTCAGCCATGGCCCAGAGGGAGCTTTCATCTGTTTGTAGAATGAGGCTGCCCCAATTCATAAATCAAAATAAAAGCCAGGGAGATCGATGCTTAAATTTGTTGGAATGTTGTCTTTTCACAACCCTAACATGCTCTTGTTACTGGGTACCATAAAGGAATGCTCCCGGGAGGAAAGGGCAGATGTGGATCGTACTCCGTTCTTCCCTTGCCAGTAGGCACAAAGGCAAGACATGGAAATGTGCTCTCCTTGCAGGAGACACCCACAACTTTCAGGAAGTGGACAGAGACCCCACCCGCTCCACAGGGAGACAGTTCTCACCAAAGCACCAAGCCAGACAGGACCTATGAGCTCACCAGAAGGCAGCAGCCAGGCCCCAGGCCTCTTCTCCCCTAGACTTGGGTGGGCACAAGGGAAAGTATTTCCTGGGAAGGGCATGTGTGAGCACCTCGTTGCTACAGCAGTCCTATTTTAAGATGCAGCAATTGTGTGTTAGCAAGAGCCAGGAGATTTATTTTAAAAAGTAAAAGTGTCCTGGCTTGTACTTTTAGATTATGGATCATTGATATTATTTCATCATGGATATGATTATTTATTAAGTACTGCCCCACATACTTGAGAGCTAAAGTCACTCTCCAGAGTTGGCCCAAGGTTACCCCAGACTGGCTGGCTTGGTCCTTGACATTAATAAGAGGACTTGATGGCCACACCAAGGGCTACTCTGTCTCTGAAAAGGTAATGCCTTCCATTTGCTGAGCATAGTGAGCATAGGCCGAGGAAAAAGCAGGGCCCAGCCGTGTCCCCCTCCATCAAATGAGAGTTCATGGCAATCCTCTCTCCAAATGCACTCAGAGGCCAGTGGCTGCGGCCATCCCTGGCTGGTAAATGAGCCATTTGCTCGCTCAACCAACTATGGGCCAGCCGAGCACCTGGGGTTTCCGGTGTGAGGCTTGTTCACCTGAGCGTGCTTTCAAAATCCTGCCCGGGTACTGATCAGGGTGCGCCAGTTACGCCACAATAACAAATAACCCTTTCGTTCCTGCTCACACTTCTCTGTCCTCCTCCAGACGGTCCAGGTTATTCTGACTTCTTATCCTGGGCCTCACCCAGGACCATGTGCTCCGTTCACTCGCCACCCTGCGCCCTACACAGACGGCCACTCGGTCCTCCTGAGAGGGGCTGGCAGGTGCTGTGCACTGAGTTTGAGAATGTTGGAGTGTAGAACACAGTGGCCCCCTCGTGTTCTCAATTTGTGCTTTCAAGAGTTTATTTCCTATGGTCAACTACAGTGTAAAAACATTACATGGAAAATTCTAGGGATGAGGGAGATGGCAGGGTGGAGCAGGAAAGAGGAAGTAAAAATGATTAGATGCCGTGTCAATCTGTACCAGTTCCCCAAGATGAATGCAATCATTATGCACAGTTTATACAAAGAAAAATATACAAAAATGGAAGCCAGGAAAAGAAAGGAAAGTGGCAAGAATGATAAGTGTGTTCAAAGCAAGGGGAATATTCGGGGAGGGGTAATGGCAATATGTCTTTTACTGTAATAAATTTTAAAAGCTTAAACACTAAAAAGAAAAAACATAAGTTTTAAAGTGTGCATTGTTCTGAGAACGAATGATATCTTAGTCAGCAGATCTGTGCTCTGCAAGGGCTTGTCTTCGGGTAACCCTGACTCCACTTAATAAAGGCCCGAAGCACGGGGGCAGGCATGCTGGCCATTTAGAGCAGCCAGGGTGAAGCCCACAGGTGGACTTAAGGAAGGGCCACTGTAAGAAGCAGTTTGCTACTGGCAAAATCTGAAATTGTGAAGAACAAGAAAGAACTCTTGCTGGGTTTGCAGTCGCACCTCAAGCTGTGCCAGTCACAGCCGGCAAGCATGCTTAGTGCCAAGTTGAGGAAGAAAAGGGAGTAAATTACAGGCTGAGTACTATCCTCAGGTTTCAGCATGCCCTGGGGCCCTTGGGACCTGTCTCCTGTGAGTAAGGGAGTTCAATCCCTACTTTATAATCAGTATTTTAGTATAATCCCTAATTTATGGTTTCCCTTTGGAAGGTTTAGTTCAGTTAAAACTAGTCAGCAGTTTGATATAACCCTATTGTTTTTATTTCATTGCCGGTGCTTTTGCTTTTGAGCTTTTACCCACAAATTCCTTGCCCAGACCCATGTCATGAAACGTTTCCCTTGTGTTCTCTTCCAGTAGTTTTCTTCTAATAGTTTCATTGTTTGAGGGTCTTGCAATCAGATTTTAACCCATTGTTGAGTTGATTTTTGCAGATGATGGGAGACAGGATCCCCTCATATCCTTCTGTACGTGGCTGTACTTTTTTTCCAGCACCAGTTAGTGAAGAGATTGTCCTCTTTCTGGTGTGAATTTTTACACTTCTATGGGAAATCAGTTGGCTGTGAATGCATGGATTTCTCTCTGGGTTCTATTCTGTTCCATGGGTCTATGTGTCCATTTTTATGCTAAAGCAAAGCTTTTCTGAGTACTCTAGCTTTGCAGTATATTTTGAAGCCAGGTAGTATGATGCTGCCGGCTTTGTACTTTTTGCTCAAAGTTATTTTGCTTACTTGTGATCTTTCATGGTGCCATACATATTTTAGGACTTTCTTTGTTTCTACGAACAATATTTTTGATATTTGATAGGGATTGCCATGAATCTGCGTACTGCATCTGAGATCAAAAACCTTGGTCTCATAGAAGTGCAGAAATAGTGTGGTGGTTATCAGAGCTGGGATGAGAAGGTGGGAAGAAAGAAAGTGTTGGTTCAAGAGTATGTGGTTACAGTTAGGAAGAACCAATTTCAAGGGAGTTTTTGTACAGCGAGGGGACCACAGTTAATGACATAATATCATAATCTTAAAAAATGTGAAGAGAGTATCATGTGTTCTCACCCTAAAAATTGTGATGATGTGAGGTGATGCATTGTTAGATTGAACCATTCCGCAGTGAAAATACACGCTGCCCTCTGAGTCCCTTGGGTCCAGAACTCAGCCCACTACAGGACACCAAAATTCATGATGCTCATAGTCCTTATAGGAAAAGACAGTGTTTGCATAAAACCTACATATAACCTCTGGGATACTTTAAATCATCTCTGATTACTAATCATACCTAATTATAATGTATATGCTCTACAAATATTTGTTATACTACAATTTTTCTTTGTATCACTTTTATCACTCTATTATATTTTACTGGTGAGCTTTTTCTTTCAAATATTTTTGATCTGCAGTTGGGTGAATCTGAGGATCTAGTTCCTGTGGACCGAGGGGCCTGACAAGTGCAAAGGGTCTGGGGTAGGAGCTTGCAAGGCCCGCTTAAGGACCACCCAGAAGTTGGAGTAGTTAGAGGGGCGGGAAGCAGGAGAACTGAGCTTACAGAAGGTCCACGGGCATGGGTAGGGCAAGACATCGTATCCACATTGAGCAGAGGAGGGGCACATTGCCACAGT
This sequence comes from Dinomys branickii, assembly GCA_004027595.1. NCBI lineage: Eukaryota > Metazoa > Chordata > Mammalia > Rodentia > Dinomyidae > Dinomys > Dinomys branickii. The sequence continues at coordinate 27,670 of PVLD010018582.1, read as the reverse complement.
CATGTGGAAGAAAGGCCTTAGAGGGTGAGTGGGACACTGCAGGGCCACCTGTGGGCAAGAGGGCCTGGGGGGCAGTGTCAGCAGGGAGAACTGCTCAGCCTGAGGTCGCTGTGACAGACAGCAAGGGAGGCAGCAGGGACAAGGTGACATATAGCAGGTGCTCTTTGGAGGTAGTTTCATCCCACAAAATTTACAGCTGCTGGAGAAGCCCTACAGGGAGGGCACCAGACTGCCCCAAGTGGGGCAAGAGGGGGCAGGTTGGAGCATCAAAGAGCAGAGCCACGAAGGCCCAGGAGATGGGTGCAAAGCGTAGAGAGCAGGGGTTCCCATGCTAGTCCAGTGGCAGTGAACCTGTGGCACATGTGGCACGCAGAGCCCTCTCTGCTGACACCCCAGCCAAGTCGCCCCACAGTTGAGCATCACACAACAGTTGTTTTTACCTAAACTAAAACCTCAGTATTCAGGCTGCATTGCAGGTTTGGCTCTTTGCAGTAAATAAGTGGCTTTTGCAGCACAATTTATGTGTTCAGTCCTCAAAAGGTTCGCTATCACTGTCCATTCGTGAGGGGCCCCAGGGAGTGGAGCTCCTGTCATGGCTTAAGGAATTGGGCCAGATTTTTTGGATGTTTTGGGCAATAACCTAAACACCCTTGCCAGTGCCTGGGAATAAATGTTCAAGATCCTGGACTCAGCATATACCTGTCTGGAAAGTCTGCGACTGGCAGCTCATAGAAAACAGAGCTCCTACTTAAAAAGATAATTAGTAAATCATTGCACTCACTCATTATACAGATGAGGCTTTGCCTCCAAGGGAAAGAAAAGTTATGGATGGTGCAGTGTTAATTTCCACTGGTAGCTACCACCTTTCCTAGAAAGTCACCTCTTGGGACCTTGCACTATCCAGGGCCAAAGGAACCAGATCCCACTGTCAGAACACCCACCTGCCATAAAGAGTCCCAAGTAAGCAGAACTGCTTGTGGCTGTATTTCCTGTTTGTGGGGAATGTAATTCCAATTCATGCTCATTCATCGGACCTCCCATTGTTCAGAAGACCTCAGGAAAAGAGCATGGGTATCCCAGGAGCTGGGCAGGCTGGGGGCATCACTTGTCCCCTACATACTGGACACGACTTGTCATGCTCAGTCTAGAGTGTACCAGAGGGCACCTACCTAGGGCACCATTCTGGCCACAGCATAAATCCCATGACATCTGCATGATTTGAGCCCCATTTTGTAGTTGCTTTTGTCACCCAAACGGACCACTCAGAATTTCTCGTACCTGTGTAAGTTTGCAGGGCATAGGAGTCACTGGGGAGTAGTGAGAATTCCCGAGGGATATTTATCCAAAGAAACTATAATTAGTATGTTGAAGAGATGCCTGCACTTGCATGCTTATCACAACATCATTCACCATAGCCAAGCAATGGAGTCAACCCAAGTGTCCACCAGCGGGTGAATGGAGAAACAAAATGTGGTACATATACAAACAATAGAATACTATGTAGCCATTAAAAGGACAAATCTTGTCATTTGTGGCAAAAGGGATGAACCTGGAGGACACAGTGTTAAGTAAAATAAACAGGCCCAGAAAGACAAATACTGCATAGTCTCACTTTTTGTGAAATTAGAAAAAGTTAATTTCATGGAGAGCGCAATGGTGGCCACCATAGGCCAGGGGGAAATTGAGGAGGGGAGTGACAAGAGGAGACTGATCAACAGGTACTGAATTATAGCTAGTTAGGGGAAATAGGTTCTACATTCTATTGCAGACAAGGATGACTTGAGTCAATAATGATTATATATTTCAAAAAACGGTAAAAGAATTTCAGATAGCCTCATTACAGAGAAAAGATTTGTTTGAAGGGACAGAAATGTTAATTACTCTAATTTGATCAGTACACATTGTAAATATGTATCAAAAACATCATATCATGCCCCATAAACGTACATAATTGTGTCAATTACAATTAAGTGAAACTTCTAAAAATTAAATTTCATTTTTTAAAAAATGGTGTGGTAGTACTTAGCAAAGCCTCCTGTGTGAGGAGTTTCATCGTTGGCTCTGCTTTACAATTCCAACTCACCGACCTCCTGAAACTTTTGGCACATGTGGGCCTCGAGATGTGGGAAAGGGCTTCCCAGGACTAATGAGGAGGTGAAAGACATTCTTCCTTTCCACAGGGTTAACTGCAGAAGCTTGGACTCTTGATACCAGACAGGTGTACATTCACATCAGAAATTCTTCTAGATGAAACGCAGCTATGTGCAAACATGTGTAAGCAGGAATCCAGATGGAAAGACATCAGTAACAACCTCGAGCAACATGACCTACTGTGGTAAGATGTGGGCAGAGGACTTTCTGGAACAGCGGCAGGTCCTGACCCTGACCATCTAGAGGAGCTGGGCTCACAGCTGAGGAACTACAGCGCCCACCCCACCTGCTGGAGCCCTGGACCCAGGGGCCTCTGCACAAGGGCTGAGAGACTGCAGGGCCCACACAAGAACCTGCGCACCCAGAACGTCTCACTGATTTGCCTGCCCAATGGCAAAGGCTCTGCATATGAAGCACCCTCCTTGTCTTGGCCAAGAACAGGAGGAAGGGGAGAAGCAACTGAAGAATCCTGTCCCTGGCTCCCTCCTGGGAGACAGGCTGGTGGACATGTGTGGGATGGCGGCATCTGCTGTACAGTGCTGTTCATCCAGGCTGCTCTGGGTCTGCAGCTGGACTCCCCACCCCTCACACTGCCTCTCAGAGCCTGGGCCTCTCCACTGTGGAAAACAAGGACAGGCTGGATAATGATGGCTGAGATTCCTGGACGCTATCCTCACAGCCTGGGCATGGTTCCCCTCACCTGAACCTGAGCTGGCCAGGAGGCTTTGAACAATAAACTGGCTTTCAGAGCATTGCAGGATTCAAGTTTGGTCTCGTGTCATTCAGAGCTACAAAGTAGGAAGTTCTACTGCTCTGATGGGGGGAAGGGTCCCCTGGAGAGGCCCTGGGACTCCAGGGAGTGGAGAAGGACCTGCTGACCTGCCTCCTAGTCATCCCTGCCAAGTAACAGGTGTAGAGATGAAGCCAACTTGGGCTCCTTCGACCAGCCCAGGCTCTAACCAAAGGCTACTCAGTGACCTCAAGTAAAGCAAATGTGCAGATGAATTGGCCAACTGAGCCCTGAATTTCTGACCCATATTCCATCATAAAAAAATACAATAGTCGCTGGTAGACCATTAAGCATGGAGCAGTTTGTTACAGGCAATAAAAGTGAAAGAGTGAACATCTCTCACCTGAAATCCTACATAAGACCTGTCTTAGCTCAGATGGCCATAACAATAGGATGCACTGCCTGGGTGACTTCAACAACAGACATTTGTTCTCACAGTTCTGGAGGCTGGAAGTTCAAGGGCAAGGCTTGGTGTCTTGCAAAGGCTGTCTTTCTGCTCTGTAGATGGCTCCCCTTGCTGTGTCCCCATGTGGTGCACAGGAGACAAGAGAGCTCTCCAGGCTTCTTCTATGGGGCCCCCAGCTCTATCATGAGCTCCCCAAACCCCTCATGGCCTAATCGCCTCTCAAAACCTGCACCTCCTAATACCACCACACTGAGGGTTTGGATTCGGCATGAATTTTAGGAGGATACAAGCATGCAGTCCTTCCCAGAGCTGTTGTACCAGTTGGTATTGACCCATGGCTCAAGAATAGTGCAGACTTTTCCTGCTTGCTGGGTCTGACACACAGCACTGCATGCAAATCTTAGAGGAGGTGGCTGCAGGAAAACAGGGCCAACCTCAGTTTGAGTTTGGCCCTGTGAAATGAAATAGAAGCTATAACTTTATGCGACTTGAAGTCAATGCCTGAGGGCCAAACCCTTTCAAAACACAAGCTTAAGCCCTATTTTCAAGCACTGGTTTTACAATGGAATCACCCCTGAAGCTGTTCAAAAAGTATCATCATCTGAGACTCACTCTCCAAGGCCTGAGCAGTGAGATATTTTAAAGCTCCCCTGGGTGCCTTTCAAATGTAGCTCATTTTGAGAACCACTGACTCAGGAGTAATTAAAGGTTCCCAAAATGGGGAGAGGGGCTAAGAAGTTAACTTGAAACAACCTAAAATAGAGAAAGAACTTCGAAAGCTGCTAGGCCCACGCTGAAACTGAGAAGCCAGTGCCTGGGGAAGTATAACTTGCCACCTCTCCTTCCCTACCACCCTCCCTGATTTGGTGGGCTGCAAGAATAGTTAGAGGGGTTGCCCTTTATTAGGGGTTGTCTATTCCCCCTAAAAAGATAGGTTTTAATGTTAACCCCTAAGACCTCAGACTGTGACCTTATTTGGGAATAGGGTGGTGGTGGTGATAAATAGTTAAGATGAGGCCCTTGTGGAGCAGGGTGAACCCTGACACAGAGTGACCAACCTTCTGATAAGAAGATGCCTGTGTTAAGTCACAGAGACCTAGGAAGAACACTGTGCCATGATGAAAGATTATGGAAACGCATCTGCAGGCCAAATAGTGCTGAAGATCACCACCAACCCCCCCCTCCCTGGAAGCCAGGAAGAGACAAAGAAAGACCCCCTATGGGTCTCAAGGTACTGCTGAGACCTCCAGCTTCCAGAACTGCAAGGCAGCACATTCTGTTGTTTCAGGACTCTCTGCTTATAGTATTTGGTCATAGAAATATTAAAAAACTAATAGTAAAGACAGTGGAAGCTTCTACTTTCAGTCTCATGGAGGTCAGCATGGCTGAACAGGAAGCTCCAGTGCCCTGCAGATGGAGGGGGCTCCTGGAGTGGCCCTTGGACTCCATGAGTGGAGAGGACTTGCTAATGCCGCCATTGCTGCCAGGAGTGGAATGGAAGAGAAGCCAGATTGGACATGCTTAGGCCAGACTCTATACTGGCAAATGAGCTTTTGTTCAGCTGGTCTGATGACAGTCATAGTCTGTACCCCTGCTTACCCACAGTGAACACCAGCAATACAGAGTCATTACATAAAAGCTGCCTCCCACTCAAGAAGAGGTGAGCTACTGCATTAGGTAGCAAGGCATCCCTGGGGCCAGATTTTCTACCTGAGCTGTTACCATGCAAGGTTGGTAAAGACCTAGGAGGAAAATAACCCTCATGCACTTATAAGGGAATGCAAATCTTACATCCAGGCTGGGGGACAATGTGCAGGGGCCACGGGCATCTCCACTATCCAGCCCAGTGGCTCTGAAAATGGCCCTTTAGGACAAGCCACAAAACACAGCTTGTAAGGATGAGGAAGGAGTTTGCAGCTCCCTGAAGAGCCACACCGAGAATCAATTCATCTGTCTGTATGGGTTGTCTTGAAAATACATCCAAGATACACTGTTGGGGGAAGGTAGCAAAACAGAATGCTAAGATCTCATTTGTACTGAATTTAAAAAGGAGGAAATACGTGTGTGTGGATTTTAAAATTATGCAAGCAAACTGGAAAATCAGCAGTTGGTGGATGGGGAGGGGGCAGGGAGAGGTGGAGGAGGCAGCTGGTAGTAGAAGTGCTGTTTAGAATTGCTCTAAATTCCATGGGTGCTTTTCATCTATGGGGTTCGGTGGCAGCTGTAGTCACTAACACCCAGCAGACACTGGTTCTGTAATGCCCCCCACCTGTGGAGAAGGGCATCCTTTAGTTAATCTTTCAATGTATTGCCTTAGGTATAACCGGACCTCGGGTCGTTGTGTTCTGGAGGAAGTCGAACAAAAGCTTTGTAAGCCCTGGCGGGGACACTAAATGTTTTGCTGTGTTACGTAGAAAAGGAATGCTGAGGGATGGCTATCTAGTCAGGTCTCAGGCCTATGGTAATTGAGTTGTATTGTTCTTGCTAAAATGGTTAATATCCACCCCGGTGGCCCAGGTGCCTCTTTTGTTTTATCTCAATAAAAGGTTATGGAAAAGGTGATTCGGGGCTGCTACAGTCAGGAGAACTGTAAACCCCTGATCCCAGGACATTGTCTCTCTCGTGTATTTCTTTTTCTTCTAACTTTTCATTCATCCGCAGGTACCTCGTTTTTGGGACCTGTTCACCCTGTACAGAAACAGATACTAGACCAACATCCACCCCACACTGTCCGTGTCTTAGAAGCTTAGCAGAGTACACAAAGTCAGCACACTGAGCTTGGATGCTGGGATTTATACTTGAGGCGGGCAGTGGGAGCGGTTTAGGTAGTTCAGTTTGCAATGGGCACACAGCAGGAGCTGAGGCCAGGCACAAAGACAGGCAGGTGCAGTCTTCCAGGTGTAACTGAGGCTACTCAGAGAATGGGTAGGAACTGCAACAGGAAAGTCAGCTGGAACAAGCTGTAGCCATCTGGATATGGGCCTGGGCTAGATATTGACATCCAGCCTCTCCTACCACTGTTAGGCAATGTGCATGTCTTGCAAACCTTAATTATTCTTCATAATATGACACGTGCTCATTTTGGCGAAGGGAGCTGAGATAACAAGGAACATCTGGTCCACAGTGTCAAGCCCAGCCACACACCAATGAGCAATTATATGGGTCAATCTTTGCTTACCTCTGCGATTAACAGGATCCTTCGCTACATAGGCAACGTAGTCCGTTGTGTCCTGTTTAGGAAAGAGACATCTGTATCACTCATCACAGTGCAAGGCAACACCACAGGGGTACCACACACAAACCCCAAGCTGAGAAGATCGCATCCACCCGTCAAATGCTGCCTACAGCAAAGCCCATTATGCAACTTCCCAACCTGCGACATGCGCACCCAGGGACCTTGTGTACATTTTTCCTCAGCATGCCTGGGCCAGGGAAGATTCTGCGTTTCCAACCAGGCCCCTGTGCTGATGGTGCAAGCCCATGGCCACACTGAGAGTAGCTAGGATGAAAGCCTCCTGGTCTTCCCATGTTGTATCTCCCAGGCAGCTTTAATATCACTGATGCCTGACTCCTGTTGCCTGGGTAATCCCATTTTACTGGTTCGGATGTAACCCTTGGGTATCAGGGATTTTCAAAAACTCCCAGATAATACAAATGTGAACCAAACCTGAGAACCACTACTGCCTTGAAAGGGCCCACAAATTTGAGTTAGTGTCAAAATCTCCTCTAGGGTTTCTTAGGACAGATTTTTGGACCATGCCCCAGAGTTTCCTATCCATTAGGTCTGTACTGTAACCTCCAAAAGTGGGTTTCTGAGAAGTTATAGCTACTGCTGGGCTTGGGGACAATCCTTCAAGAACCACTTGTCTATAATAAAAACAAAGTGGGTGTTCAGAGATTGGCTGCAAACACTTCCTCATGCATGGATGAAGTAAGATGGTTCTCTTCTTCTTGGATGTGAACAATGACTTTAATCCTTTAACATTACAGGTAGCTCATGCCTATAATCCCTGTACTTCAGGAGTTTGAGGTAGGAAGATTGCAAATTCAAGCTCACCCTGAGCAACCTGGTGACTTAGGGAGATGCTGTATCAAAACAGAAAAATTAAAAAGGGCTAGGAATGAGGCTCAGTGCCAAGGCTCTGGGTTCAGTCCTTAGTACAGGTGATCTGAGAGTTTCTTGGTCTGCTTTTTCATTGATCTAGTGCATAGTGGCAAATAAGATGACAAGATTATACCGAGGCAGCCATGTGCATACTTTTTCTAAACAAATAATCGAAAAGACGCTCATTCTCTTCATCCTGGAAAGCCAGAAAGACTTTTCTACCAGGTCAACATGTTCAACATTCAGAAACATTCTCAGAAGGGTAAGTGGCAGCACTGCACTATTTTCACAGCTACTTCCTAATGTATTATTGTCTCACAGGGCGTCAAAGGGATGCAGGGGCTTCAGGGTGACCGGAAAGTTCCCCTGTCAGCGGCACCCTCCATTGTTAATGTCTGTGAGCAGCAGCCACAGTCCTTGCTCTCTCAACAGTGCTCTAGAAAGTGCTGCAAGGAGAGAGGGGTGCAGGGAGGGCAGTGTGAGGGGTGCAGCTCTCATGGGGCACCCAGTGCGGGGGGCACGGGGGGTTGCTGCTGCTGCTTTCCACACTCCCAGAGCTGCATGGGGGGGTGAGATCAGGGTGTGGTTACCCCAAGCCATTGTCCAGGGTGAGGCTCATCTAAGCAGTTTCCTTTCCTGTTCACTGCTATCTTCTCAAACTGTATAGGGAAGGCAGAAGAGGGCAGTGAAACCATCAAACCGAACCCTGGACATTTCCATCCCGAAGGGTCTGGTGAGGATCCGAAGCTGCTACCAGAAACACAAACTTTTACTGGTTTCACGAGATGTGGGTTGGAAGGATCTCTGTGAGCCTCTACATGCATCCTAGAGAGCACCAGAATTTCTCAAACTGAGAGCTAAGAAACACACAGGTGTATTCTCCAATGTATGAGATGTCAACAGAATTTGTCCTTCTATGTCACACTTTGCTTTCCATGGTGATCTTAAACAATACAACAATATCATGTGGATGGCCACAGTATCACTAGGTTCATGCAGCTTCAGTGCCAAGATTTACGACTGGGCTTCCTACATTATAGCTGCGAGATTTTTAAAAAACTAGAAAGAAAAGAACAGTCAGAGTTCAGATCCCTTTACTCGGTCTGAAGCAAGTTGCTGTAAGCTTTGCACATAATGATACACAATTGAAGTTTTTCTTGAATAGGAGAAATCAGTGAAAAATTAAGTTACTGAGGTGCCCATGAAACGCTGAACTCAAAAGGTTCACGCCCTGGAAGCCAGTCCAGTGGCATAGTGGGAGCAGAGATTGGGGCTTCACTAGTTTTGTCCATGGTGAGTTTGTGGTATTTCAAATGTTATCAGTGTCACGGTGTTTTTTTGTGTTTAATATCTAAATTTGATTGGGTTTTAGGGTCCAACACAAAGTATAAACACAAAGAGTTAATTTGTTAATTTTGTACACATTAAGGTAACAAAATTAATTTCAGTGAGCACTACTGGTCTACACAGGAACTTAAAAATAAATTCTTGCTGTAATTTGAGAAACTCCACTGTTGCTCACAGTTGGGGAAGGGAGACCAGTGACAAGGAGATGTCCCTGAGATGGCCCACGGCCAGGTCAAGACACATTGTTCCTGTGTGCTTCTTGAGCCTTCTCTGACATGGGAGCGGTGCACGGCACTGGAAACACTGCTCCTGGCATGGCCCAGCTACACAGTGAGTGCATCATGCTCAAAGCAGGGGCTGGAAAATGCCTGCGCTTATTTCTTCTCTGTTCTCACTTCCCAAGACCCTCTGTGCTCGATCTTGTTTGAGCATTTTGTTAGAGGTCTTTTTGTTGCTGCTGCTGTTGTTGTTTATGTTTTGTGATACTGGGGATAAAACCAAGGCCTTTGCACTGAGCTACAGGTCCAGTTAGCCTGTTTCTTATTTTGAGACAGGTCCTTGATAAGCCCAGGCTAGTCTTGAACTTCTAATATTCCTGATATTGCACCTTTTGGTGGTCTGTTAACATTGTTGATCAGAGCATATCGTGGCTGGCATGTGCCCTGCTTTGGAGAACATTAATAATGTTTTCCAGTCTGTATTATTTGACATTTCTATCTACCATTTTCCTGCAGGGTAGACTAATGCACAGGTAAGTGGTGCTTATACTTAGTAGGTGAATAAGGCCCAGAATCTAGGATATTGGTTTTAATCAAAAACACCTATCAATTGTGTTAAAAATCTTAGTTCCAAATCAATTTAAAAAGGAATCCCATGCATTATCTAATATGCATTTGGATTGTATTATATGAAAAACACAAATAAAGAGCAAAGTAGAAGAGAGATAAATAGGAAATAGGGAGAAGTTCAAATACTTCCCCAAATTAAAAATTCCCATTTTAAAAGTATTTCAATATATATGTTCATTGGTTTCATTTATACTACTAGTTTACCTTAGTCGCTTCAAAAGAAAGATTTGTATTATTATCTGTTTCTTTTCTGTGAAAATCTTTTTGGTTTATGTTTTGTATTCTGAATAGTACTCCAAAGATAATAAATACACAGTGTAAGAACTATTTTTATTCTCATATTATTTGTTTATGAAATTTTGTTTTATTTTTTCATAAAATATTGTTTTGTTTTGTTTTGTTTTTAAAAAAAGGCAAACAATGAGACCTGCTGTGCCCTGGATCATGACCTTTTCTGTATCAGAAAAAAGTCAGAGAAACATAACAGACTAGAGTGTCACTATATGTTACTATTTTTAGATGAGAGTATTATGAGGAAATTTTTACAAATTCGTAGTGCTGTGTGCATGCTGGAGAATGAAGTAATTTCAACCTAAGTCAAGTATTTGTCTTCCCTCGATTAAGACATCTGTATCTGCGCGGAGCAGCTTTGCTGGGGTTTTTTTTGTCCTACCATCATATTCCTGCCTTGGAACTGGTAACTATGGACTGAATCTACTGGACTGTGAGCCAATTAAAACTCTCCTATAAATTGTGGGAGTCAGCAGTGGGAAAGCTGACTAATAGAATATAGAATGATCTTTTACAATTGACTAAATTTAGGTCCAATTTTTTACTTTATCTTCTTAATTTTAACATGTTCTCCCTGGACTGATAGAGACTTTACCCAGACCAGCAAAATCAAGCATAATAACATTTAGAAAAAGCAAGCGGGGCAAGTGTAGAGCAACTGTGTGAGAAGATCCCAGCAACTCTGAAAACTGGTGGTTTTTTTTAGAAGGCCAGTGTTTTGGGGATTGCTGACAGTTTTGGTATAATGAAAACTACTGCTAAGTCTTTCTCTCAGTCCCCCTTCCAAAGGACAGTCAAGAGAACTTCTGAAATCAAGAAATAGTTGATATCTGAATAATGTCTTAGGGGTTTTTGAAGCTAGGTCCCCATCTCAGAAATCCCCAACAAGAGAAAGGAGCCCAGGGACTTACCGGGTCTCCCCCAGAGGCAAAGGAGATGGATTGCATGTGATGGTTGGCGATGATCTGACAGGCCCCAAACAAGAAAGAAGATGTGTAGTTAGTAGCCTTTTCCACACTTTGGAAAGTTGGCAAGCAATACAAATTGACAGGTTTTCCTGAAATGTGATAAACATGTGAAAGTAACAATTGAGAAAATGCATGACAATAGATTGCCCTTCCTGATCCTTCTTCAGAGCCTGATGGCTGCCATGTAGCGGGCTGACCAGAGGGATTTCTTCCTTTGATCCTTCTAGCCTGCAGCTGTGAAGCAGAAACCATCAGAAACCCATTGGCCTGGGTAGGTGTGAGGAGGCTTTCTCAGGGCAAGAGGATGTATGCCATCGTCACAGAGCTGTACTCAAACATCCTCCAGCCTGAGGCCTGGGCCTTAGCAAACAAATGTGCCTGCCTAGAAGGAAAATGTCTCACCCACCCACCAAAACACTGCCGCAGGGTTTCCGTCTGCCCAAGCATTTCAGACCGCGTGGATACCTAGGATGAGGGTGAGGGAGGTTCCCTCTCTCTCTGCAGCCCATTTGTACCAGAGCATATAAGTTAGAGAGCCAAGGCTCCGAGTCACTGCCGTCTGAACCATTTTGTGATTTATCAATTTAAAAACCAAAGAGGACATTCCAATTTTTAAAATGGGAAATTTCCATTAGCTTTATAAGCTGCAGCACACAGTGGAATTTAGTAGACACAGAGTAAATTAGAACCTGCCCTAAATTTAAAAAGCTACATAAGTCTTCTAAGCTATTTTTATCTTTTTAAAGACAATGTAATGGCATTGAAGTAAATTTCCAGGGGTGGGGGAATAGCTCTTGTCTCCATCTCAACACAAGCAGGCTTATTTCCGCACAGGCCCCAGGCCCTCTGGAATTTACATAGCCATAATCAGCACAACTGAGGGGTTTTTCCAAACAGCTCCTGTAACTCTCTGAAAAAAAAAATTAATTGAACTATAAGATAAAATGAAATATGTTTAAATGCCTACTTTGGTTGTTGCAGAACTTTGGGATCCAGGAAAACCTGAGCACAGAAGTGAATCCAAACCAGCAGAGCTCACAGGACAGCCTGTGCCTGGCCCCTGGAGACTTAAAACAAACAACAGCCGCCCCAGAACCTTGCCTGTGGGCCACAGGCAGACAGCTCCTAAGGGAACAACGAGGAAATAGATTCCCAAAGAATGACAAGCTAGTTTTTATTTTTGCATAATTAATTTTTTATATTTGATTTTTTTTTTACTTATTTCATTTTTGCTTATAAGGCAGTTCTAAAACTGGGGTTTAGAAATTATGTGTGAGGAGTGTAAGCTGTGATTTCGGGGAAAAGTGGAAGGACTGTTTGCTCAACATGATGCAGGACCATTACTGTGTGACTGCATCTAATCCTTTCATGTGATTGCAAAAGGCGGTAAGAAAGTGAGAGCTCACTGACTCTGATGTATGCCACGTGCTTCTGTGCTGAGGGTTTCATCTCGGTCCTCCTCCTTGGAACTGCACGAGTGCAGCGGTGCTGTCTGTCTTTTCTCTGGAGAGAGGAGGCAGTGTCTCCCCAGACCATTCCCACATCACTACAGTCTGGACACAAACTCGACAGAATGCAGACCCGGAACCTTGCACTTTGCTCTGCCCAAACCGGCCCAGGCTGTGCCCTTGTCGCAGGAGCCAGCGGCCACTGGGCTTCCGTGGCCCCGGACTCAGGCCCACACACCTAACCCGAGGGCTGGAAAACGCCAACTAGACACGAGCAGCCAGCACCCTGTCCCAGGATGTGGCAGGCCCACTGCCCCGCCATCACCCTTACTGCCTTTCTCTCTTATTGAGGTTGGGAATGAGAAGCAGGTATTCAGTGTTAGGGGCCCGTAGAACTAAGAGTGTCAGTTCCAGGGCTCCATGGCCCATGTGCTATGTGGCAGGTAACTAGATGGGTGAGTGCAGTGCAGCAGGGAGGGGCCCAACCTTGGTTCACAGTGGGGATGGCTGGGAGAAGGGCTGAACTGCCCAGCCTTCCTATCCAAAGCCTCAGAGATTCATTAAATCAGTCACCTGGAGAGTTAATGTGACAAACAAGGGATAAGCTAGGGGTTCCCAGGACAGAACAGGGCGGGAAGTGGTAGCCAGTTATGTCTGAAGCTTGGGTGTTGCTTCACATTTCTACACTGGATCTAGAACTTGTTTCTATATCTTGGGTGGGAGGAAGAGGAATAACTGAAGCTGGGGACACTGCTTGCTGATCTGGGGCTATGGACGTTCGTAAATAGAATTGCATACAGCAACACAAAGGTAACCGTGGGCATCCCTGGTTACACAGCCAGAATCAGGGAGTGTGTCACACAGACGTCACACGATTTGCACCACTTCCAGCCCTCACTGCCAGCACTTGAGGCTGGGTCTGAGAAGGGCTGGAAGTTGTCCATACCCCACACCCCTCTTTATATTGCACAGCATTTTCACCTCCTTTGTCTCTGGTGACCTTCAGAACTGTCCTGCTGCTGGACAGGACAGTTAGCTACACACCCATTTTTCTAGCCGAAGAAACCGATGATAGACCAGAGGAACCCAGAAGACAGACTGCATGGGAATACAGTCCTTCTTAATGGAGCTAACGCTAATAAACATGGCTCTGCTGCCTTGCTCCACTCAGAATTCATTCCAGCCTATCTGTGCCGTAGATAGACCATATCACAGGAGCCCTACAACACTATATGCTATAAGATCCTCCAACATGATGAACCTCCAAGGAAGAAATGCTACAGTCTGGACACAAACTCAACAGAATGGAGACCACTTAATTCTGTGGATGAGACAATGCCATCCCATCCATTTTAAAGGTGATAAAAATGTGGTCTATAAAGGTAATAAATGCAGGTATAAAAGGGTAAGGACATTAAGAGAAGACATTTGCACATACATCACCTTTTCTTACGTTGCAAGCAAGCCAACAACTTCATGCATTATCCCCCTTGAAAAGGTAATTTATAGCCAAATTGAAGACACATCCATCATTTTGTTGGTGATCCTTCAAAACAGCTAAACTTCAGAGAAAAGTAAAGGTTTGACAAAACACAAGCTCCATGGATCCAACAAAGCTCTCAGGAGGCCCGAGCAAGTGCGCACCTGTTTGGAGTCAGGCGTTCGCAGGTTCAAGCTGGCGGTGGAGATGGTCAGAGAGATGCTCATCCCTGCAAACTGGAGATTGCTTTTTCCCAGGATGCTGGACAACATTTTGCTTGGAGGCTGTGAAATCAACAGTTATTTTAGCTTTTTGTGTGTGTGTGTGGCCTATGGAGACCTCAGGGACAGTGCCTCCAGAAAATATGTGTTGTTTTCATCTAAACAAGTTGAGCTGTGGATGTGGGAGACGCCTTCCAACTGCCCTAACTACCCCTCCCCAACTTGGGCACAGGAAAACAAGAGTGAAGTGAGTGTGCTGGGAAGGCAGATCCAGTGCTCAGATGCACATTCAAGAACAGACACCACACAAATTGTAAAAGATTTAATCTGCAAATACCAAAATGAGGGCTCTGGAGAGTACAGTCATCTTCCTAGCCACCTCTGCCTATACAGGGACATTTCATGGGGAGCCTTAGGTGTAAACTCAGAAACTGGCTTCAGCAGACTACCTCTCAGGGAAGACTGAGGGAGACCAGCAATCTCAGAGGATTGTGACCATGCTCATGGCTGAAGGGGAGGGGTCATAAACCTTTGCACAAACAGATTTCTGGTCAAGGCCCACAGACAGCATCCAGTTAGAATCAATGGCCTGGAGTTAGCACAGGATGACAGACTCAGGCTGGATGTAACTGATGGCCCCATCATGTATCTGAAAGGTCCTTCATCCCAGAAATCAAAGGGTTGCATTTTCTAGCCCTGTATCTTCTCTACAGGTCCCTGGATGAGCACTGCCGACCCTTATCTCTCTGTCCTTTGGAATAAAATCCATCCTTTCAATTTGGATTAAAACATCCTCTTCCACAATGCCAGTGAGTTCCTAACCAGACATATACTTTTTCCAACTCCTGGGAAAGAAAATGAAGTCACTAAGACCAAAGCTTTCTAAAGCGAAGTTGGGAGACTGCGGGTTGCACTCCACCTGCTGAAGGTCAGGCCACAGGTTCCAGCAGACTCAGAGAAACCACTAAAATCAAAGTCCCTCCACCAACCTCTTGTGTCTCTCCATCAGGGGTACCCTAATTAACTACCCAGTCAGAATAGGTTTGCCATTTAGGGTTTCTTCCCAGCCAATAAACTCCCTCCAAAAACAACTTTTTATGGAAATCACCTATGAAAAACTCCCATCTGTACTTGCTTTAGGGGATCATTCAGGCTGCCCTGATTCAGTGTACCGGAATTGGGACACTTTACTTCCCAGATAAAAGCTATTTCCTTTTATCTCTGTGCCAATCTTATTTTTAGTTAACACTGCTGAAATCGTTCTTCAAAATTAGAGATGTCCTGAGATACAGGTCAAGTATACCTGAGGAGAAGCCCAGAAATCGCTACTGTTTCCACCTCCTCCTACCATGAGGACCATGAAAGTACCCCAAGACTTGTTAGTATCACTTAACTATCAGAGATGAGGTTCCCTGATGCCTGTCTAGCTCCTGCATTGAAGATTCTAGAGCTCTGCTTGGTCCTCAGTAGCTCCAGGAGAGAGGCCAGAATGCAGGCCAGGCACACCCGAGCTGTCATTCCCAGTTCTCTGCCTGACACTCATTTGCCCTGTGCGTCAGTGAATGTCCCCCAAGTATGAAAACAGACGTGACCTGGAGTGCTGGGAATAACACAGCCAACCTGGCAACTGTCCAAATGGTCTGGAATCCAACAGGACTGTCTTTAGGGTAATTTCAGTGTTCATCAGTGCTTTCCCCACAATTCCATCTTGGCATAGGAAAGCCATGCCTGTGGGTATTGAAATTATGTATTTATTAAACACTAACTAAAAAGAATTTTTCTGTGACTTCTCTTAATTCAAAATTTTTGAGTCCAACCATATTTCAGATGAAAAATGTGACTCAGCCTCTGCGACTGGTGGTTGAGCTTGACCTCAGCTCCTCTCCTACTCAAACTGTGGCTTGTGTACCTCAGTCTACATCATCTGTAGCACCAAGAGCTCCAGTGGTGTGGAGAGCTTGTTTGTACCAGCTAATGAGAGTCAACTATTAAAATCTTAGGAGCTACATGAGCTGGCCATTAAACACAGCTGTCATTAAAAATTAATTTATACAAACTCCTAATTAGATTATATTTTAATTAGATTATGTTTTTAAAAATACAATACTCAACACTCCTCCAATTTTAATATTGTTCACTACGTTAACTACTAACTTTCTAAATATCTGCTTTCTAAACATCTGCTAAGCCTGTGCGGTGGGAAAACTATCTAATGATGAACTAGTACAAGTCTCTCACTGACTCTGGTTCCAGGGACATCACTTTGGAAGACTGCAATCCACCACTCATGTGAAAATATTTATACCACAGAAACGGGCAAATGCTACAAGTTCCCTAGCCCAAAAGCTGGTTGCTATACATTTGTCAGCAAATTGCTGGATCTACCCCCAATGAGTTGTTATGATTAAGTGACAGCCTGGCCAAGTGCTTGCTGTTGTCAGTGTCTTTAAGCCACAACGGGTGACCCAGGGTATCTGCTGTTGGTCAGCAGTGACAGCTCACTGCCCGTGGCCACATGGAAAAGTGTAATCTCAGGTTCTTTGCTCTTAGATAGGAGGGGATCAGACCCTGGAGAGAGGACAAGGAACACTTGTGTGGTTGAAGAGCAGCGACAGAAGAGAGAAAGCAAAGCAAAGGACCCAGACCCACAGCACTAGGGGCTGTACCTTTCTCTTCTTGAGGGCTCCTTTGGCACCGGGTACTGCTTCACAAACACGGCTGATGGCTTCCCTTGGGAGGACAGAAGGAGATACATTTACCGTGTGTCAGTCAGGGTTATATAACCCAGGTCCTCTCCACTCAAACATCCAGAGGAAACAACTACCTGCATATTTCAGCATAGAAGATAAACCTGTCAAGCGGGGAGATAGCCACCCCTCCTGCGAAATGTAAAACTAAACAAAACACAAATGGGGCATCTGAAAATCGCTCACTAGCCATACCTAGTTCTTTATTGTAGTGGCTGTATGATAACAATGTATGATGATCTATGTCACCCTTTCTTTCTTTCTCTCATTCTTCCTTCTGTCCTTCCTTTTTCCCTTCCTTCCTTCTTTCCTTTCTTTCTCTTTCTTTCTCTTTCCTTCCTTCTTTCCTTCTTTCATTCTTTCATCGGTTAAGACTCCAGTTTTTAAAATCAGCCCCAGAATGCACTCTTTCCAATTTTATCTTCCTTCCTGTGGTTACAGTGCTGGGGCAAACCCAACCAGCCACTTCTATTGATCAAGATTCTTCTCAAGTGAGCTACACAGTAAAAAAAAAAATCTGATCTTCTGAGCTTGAGTCCCAGCTTCTGCAGTTACAAATCCAGATAGCCCCAACTCACGGTGATTTCACTTCATATTTTCCAACTTCACAAGGATGTAAAAGTGATCTGCATTCAGTAAAAAGTTCTGTTTTTAAAAATATTTTATTTCTGATTACAAGGCATTAATTGTACACATAAATGGGGTTCAGTGTGATATTTCAACACAAGCGTACAGTGAGCACTGACCAAATCTAAACTCCCTTTAGCTGCTTCCCAACCTATAATAACCACTATTCTACTTTCAGGTCTCAGGTTGATTATTTTAGTATCCATGTGTAAGAGACCATGTGGGATGGGTCTGTGAGGCTGGCTTATATCATTTAACACATCTTCCAAGTTCATCCATTCCATCTTGTCTCAGGATGCCAGGCAGCAGCAGTGGGTACACGTTCCCCGTCAGCCCAGAGATCACAAAGTGAAGATCCCGCACTCTTCAGCGAGCTGTATCACTAACCAGCATGATCCTCAGGTCGAGTATATCCAATGCATTTTTATTTACAGGATTTTCAATTGATGTTGGGTTTCTCCATCAAGGAGCATCTATATTATGAAATCAAGGAGCTCTTGGTATATAAACAAGCCTAAAATCAGTTTAGATGCAGAGCAAATGCATGCAACAGTGTCACCAGTTGAGAAGTCAAGAGGGTCCTCAGGTTGAGGGACACTGACATTGCCCAGAGGGGTCTTACATGAGGGGCTGGCCAAAGGCAGGGCAGGAGGAGGCGGAGAACGAGGCATCAAGACAAGAGAAGAGGCTGCTGAGGTTCCAGTGCAGGTGGCGGGAGGCCACAGCAATAGCAACGGGAAGGGGACACTTGAAAGCAAATGCACCACCACTGTGACTCAGCCCAGGTGGAAAATAACAGGCAGATGAGCTCAGGGAAAGCAGCTTCAGAGGGGCAAATTTCTCCACTGCTACATAAAAAGGAGAAAATATTACAAGAACATAGAAAAAATAAACATCTTTTTTTTTCTTTGGAGAAACAATGAGTAGAACAGAAAATACGTGGTCCTCAGAAGTGATCCATAAATTTTCCAAACTGAATACTTCTTGCAGTTAATGCCTACCATCTGAAAAAAATCACGGTCATGATACAATGCTGTTAGAAGAAATATGTCCTTGTCAAATTAGACAAGAGACTTTTGAAACAAGCTTCACATTTTTCATTTAATTCACTTACAGAAAGTAGGGAAGGAAATGTTTTTCTAAAAGTTCAGATGCCAGGAAAACTGTAGACTGAATCACGATGACTTGGAGAAAGTGTAGTGTGAAGTGAATGTTTTTGATGTTCAGGGTTGTTCCTGTTTGTTTTATAATAATCTAACTTTGCTTCTATTCAAATGATCAAATATGCGCATCCAAAGTACTGTCAAAAAGTAAATCCCTTATTTACTGTTGAAAGAAAAGATCACGACTCTTCATAGAACTTTATATACTCTACTATATGTATTTTATGTTTAACTTTTTAAAGTAGTTTACTGAATCTAAACACTGTGCTTATTAAATTAAATGATATATTTACCTCAGTGAAACACCTAAATCTCAGTAAACTAGAAAAATGCTGTATATGGAGTGTCTCCCTCAAGTTATTCCTTAAACATTCCAACATCTTCAGGCTTCTTCCATCCATCAACGTGGAACAAAAGAGAAAGAAAATTAATCTGTGCAATAGTTTTGCAAAAGAACACACACTAGTGAAAACCCCTGCTCCTATGTGCTGCTTCTGGGAAGGGCGGGAAGGAAGGACACTGGAAGGGACTGCAGACGAGTCCTTGCATCCAACCAGTCCTCACCCAGAGCGCCGCGCAGGGCTCTGTGGGGTACAGTCAGCTATCAATCTTTTGTCCCTAAAATGTGCAAATAGAAGAAGTTCCTCAGAGCTCCTGTAGTCAAAAAAAGTTCTAAGGATCCCCCTGAGCCTGTAGAATCCCAGAGGCTTTCAAATCAAGCTGCTTTTCAGAAAAATGTTCTACCTTCATAACTGGCATAAATTTGTTTCTAATGTTCATGTGTTAATACATGTGTGTGTGCGTGTGTGTGAGACAGAGAGAGAGAGACAGAGAGAGACAGAGAGAGAATCCTCATTTCAACCCAGCTGATGGTATCTATTTCTGCTTGAAATAGAAATGTGATACAACTATTAAAATCTGCAATATTTAGATGCCTGAAATTAGTTACTTTAACTCCAAAGTCTAATTTTAAATGTGACTATTCTCAGTTTCCTTCTTTGCTGTTTAAGCTCAGTGCATTTTAGAGAAGCACTGTTTCAATGTGTTCATTTAGCAGTGATTATTTAGACTTGTGTAATTCCATTTAATCCCCCTTTGAATCCAAGGTATCAATTTTGCCCTGTTTTTTGTAATAGAGACTTTTCTTAATATTCTGTTCAGGCCGGCCCCATTTCAGCAAGCCAAATCCTGACCTCAGAGCTCAGCCAATATGAAAATGCAGCATTTGGCAATCTCTATGGTCACCGGAAAGGCACGGGAGCCAGCCCTGCCACAAATGCTAACCTTCACTGTCATGATTCTACCGCCTTCCCCAATTCAGGCTAAAATTCTCCTTGCTAGGGCCAGTGCCTTGCACAGCTGAAATGTGGAGCTTCTGAAATCATGTAGATCATCTACCTCTCTGTGCATCCACTTTATGGCTGTTCCCCACATGCACACAATAAAAACAGAAAATAGAACACAAAATTGAAAATAGGACAGAAGCTGGATATGCCAGCATATGCCTATAAATTCCAGCACTCTGACAGGAGGATGGGAAGTTTGAATACAGAATGAGCAATTTAGTGAGAAGTTTCCTCAAAATAAAACATTTGAAAATTTTTTAATTTAAAAAAGTGTTAGGCTAAAGCTCAGGGCCAAAGCCCTGGGTTCAGTTTCCAGTACCGCAAAAAGAAAAAGAAGAACAGAATGAAGCACTGCAAATGGGCCGTGGAATAGTAAGGTAGTTTCTGCCATTCTGAGTTTAAATTCTAGTGGAACAGGAGAAACAAACAAATGCTTATAAGAACAAGTTGAGATCCATGTTTTTAAAAAGGAGTTGTCTGTGGGATACATGTACTACAGTACATCAGGGGAGCAAGCGTTCCCCAGTAAGTGGCCCCTGGGTGAGTGGGTACCTATCCAGGAGAAAAGCGAGTCACACTCCTATCTCATGCTTTAAATGTAAATCAATGCTAGGGATTGCAAAGTGAATTTGTTTGTAAAAATATGCTAAAAGTACTAAAAGAAAACTGGGAAAGATTTATGTCTTTGATTGGAAGGATGTTACCAAAACCAGAAACCATACAGGAAAATATTGACACAATCAGTACCATAAAAATAAAAATTTAGGCATAAGAAAAAAAACATGATGACCTTGCAGTCAAAGAAATGAATGTCTTAGGAAAATATCAAAGACCAAATGGAAGGTTAAACAAGGGTGAGGGCAAAGTATTCACAGGTAGGGGGACAAATGGTTCTTGGCAATAGGAAAAGACTCTTAGCTTTACGCATAAAAGAATACAGATTAAAGCGTATATACAGAAATTCCATTTTAATAGCCAAAGACAGTGTTGTGCATGGACAAAGGCACTTTGGCACTGGCAAACATGGCAGGGTGGCTACAACCGCAAACGCATGTTATAGTTCATGAAGATCTGAAAGAGAGGAGCTGACAAGCTGTAAACAGAAAGCGTAATTAGAGAGCAATATGAATTACTCTGGTTTGATTGGTTCTTTCTGCTCACATGTGCTGAAATTAGCACAGTGTGCAACATTAACATGTACAATGATTACACTTTAACACACCACCTTGCTTCTGTGTTGTGATGCCACACTATGAAATCCTATTTGGTTTTTATCTATTTTCAGACAGAGACCAAAGAGAGAGAGAGAGGGGCAGGGAGAGAGAGAAGGGGAGAGGGGCAGGGAGAGAGAGAAGGAAAATGGCACTCCTGAGAGGTGGGACCTGGGGAAAGGTGTTGGGGTCACGGTGTGAAGCCTTTATGGGTGGATGAAGACATGGAACGAGGTAGCTACTTTGAAGATTCAGCTCCTTTTCTCTTTCTTGTCCACATCCACCTGCTCTCCCACTTTCCACCATAAGGTGATGAAGCACAAGGCTCCTCCAGACACAGCTAAGATGACATCAGCACCGCCTTGAACTTTCAGCTCCCAGACCATGTGCCAAGATGAGCCTCTACTCTCCACAGCTCACTCAGCCTCGGTTGTTTTGATACAGAAACAGAGAATGGACAAAGACACTAGCCTTTACAAGGAAAGTGCACAGAATTTGCCTACTACTCCAGGGCTCATCTTCATAGGTTTGCTTCCTCTGGCTCCAAGGCTGCCACCCAGGTTGAGTGATTTGAGCAAGTTAACACCACTTTAGGCAGGCACAAAGAATTTAGAGATGATCCATCCAGGAGCTCCATCCCACTGGCCCAGCCAGTATCTTTCACCCTGAGCCTGTGTGGGGTCTTTGTAGACCTAAAAGCAGGAGTTTCCATTTCTATGTGAACTGGGCAAAAACCTGAGCAATCACCTGCTCTCAGTTCCTAAGTAAACCTTCTATAGTAATTCACCAGTTCTTAGTTGCTTGCTCTTAGCAGGCTATAGCCAGTGCCGTCTGATCAAGTTTGATCCAATCACCCCTCCCCACACCTCAGCTCTGAAACATTCCAAACCCTATCCTTAAGAGGCAGCTTTGAGATACGCTGTCCAGTTTCTACGTAGGACCACCTCATCATCTGAGTAATCCCATTCTACCTCTCTCTGGTTCTGCCCTCTCCTCCCCACTGGAAATGCAAACCAAGGCTTCACATGTGCTGTGAAAGTGCTCCACCACTAAGCTACATTTCCAGTCCAACATTTTCCTTTCTGCAAAACTCATTTTTTTTTCAGTAATTGGCATACTCAGTACCCAGCAGAACGAGTCTGGTTCAATAACATATGGGCTCTGTTCGTTCCTGTTAGAAACCCTGATTATTCCAGCCTATGGGGTTTTATGCAACAGTCAGTGTCTCATAGATTCCCCAGCTCTTCCTCTGTTGCCAATTTTATCAGCATTGCCCAGTCCTCCCTGAAAACAGTTGTTCACACCAAGGCTTAGAACTGGGCCCTGTGGTATAGCATAAAGAAACCACTGATCCACTAAACCTTATGATGATAAAGATGGCCAGAAAAGAAATAGTTGAGAAAGACGGACTGACATAAAAATGCCTGGCCACAGATGTCATGAATCAATGTATGCAATACAAATAGAGAATAGAAAGAAGCCACCTTTCAGAAGTTAACATGCTCCCTGGAACCCAACACCCAACCAGTCAGCACTGGAGTGGAAGATACCATAGCTATGAATTAGGTGTCTGCAGGAACAACCGTGTCCTGAACAAAGAGGGAAGTGGAGGCATCTGCCTGAAGACTAAGGGTTGAGGAGAAAAGTTATAGCGCAAAGGTGTGTGCCTGTCCCATCAAACTGAGGAGATATTAGCAGAGCTGACACCTGCAGTGTTTCATGGAGGCCTCATCAAGCTGGAGGAGCTTAATCATCAGGGGTGCAGGGGAGCAATTCACTCAGGAGGCAGACAGCCACCATCCTAAGCCTAAATTTCCACCAGTTGTGAATCCAAACAAGCTAACTGTGGAATAAAGAAGATCCTAGGTGGGCAGTAGGCAGGGTCTGTGGAGTGGGGGAGTGGTGGACAGTGAGAGCCAGGAGGAAAAATCAGGGTGGTGAGAGTCTGAGCTACAGCATGGGGTTTCCAGAGTCCAGGCTGAGCAGTCCAGGCCCTGTGTGGTGGTGACACGGTGGGCAGGAAGTCTGGAGTTCAAAGGCAGCATGAGAAGGACGGAAAGGGGACCGAAAGCTTCCGAAAGCAGGAAGAGGCTATTGCAGGATCCCTGGGGAATCCCTGTCTAGGGGGCTGACCACATCCTGGGTGCTCAGGGAAGAGACTCTCTCCTACACAAGCTTGATGGAACCACATACACCTAACTCACCTGGCTGAACACCTGGTCCCTAGCCTTCATCTTCTGTGTTCAAGTCCAGCTTTGATTTGCAGATTTGAGCCACACAGATGTGTTATCCATAATAGTTCCACATTGGGCTAGACAGGTTTCCATCCAGACTGCTTAGCAAGACCTCATGCAAGGCTTTCCCAACAGCACAAACCACAGAAGGCAACACAGAACTCACTTTGCAAAGGTGCACCTTGACTTTTCAAGAGAGGACCCAGGACTCATCAACCCTCAAATCTCCCCTAATCTCTCACCATCTACTCTGGCAAGAAGTGGCTTCATAGGTATCTCCACCAGTAAGATCCTCATACTCCTGGACTTGAAGCCTCAGGTCCTCAGTCCATATGAGAGATTAACAATCTAACTTACCTTTTGGGCTTCCAGTGAGGATTAAGTGACATGATCTATGAATCCACACAAAATGTTTAAATATTAATAGCAAATGAAACATTATTCATGTTAGTATCAATATATAAATCAAAGCTGCTTATGCATCTCATCCTTAATAACCATAACCTGATTCATTACAGGCATATGGGCCCAAGAAACATGGTCTGTAGGAAATCCTAGGAAAACAAGTAGATCCATAGTAAGCACAAGCTAGGTGAAGCTCATTTTGGCATTTACAGTTATTTTTACTAACATCACTGTTGTTACTATTATTATGTGCCAGGGACACTCACATACCCTCACAGCCACTGGGCCTCCTAGGCACACATGTGCACATCCACACACACAGACTATGTGGACATGTCCCACAGCTGCAGATCTCCTTGACTGTATGGCACAGATCCTCAGAACATCCACAGTAAAGCCAGAACCAAAACTAATTTTCCTGTTTCTCCACCAAAGAGAATGCACCAAAGTCAAACACATGACAGCTGCAGGGTTGTCAGTGAGCAAATACCTTTAACCCAGAGGAGCCCAAACCACTCCTCCCTGAGTCCTTAAGTGAAAGCAGCCGAGGTCCAACAGGCCTCCTTCTTGGTGGCCCTCAGTGTGCAGAATAAATGACCATGTGACACCACCTGAGCATGCCCCCAACAAGCTATGTTTGACCTCACACTGGCCAAGACAGCTTGGGGCTGGCCTTGAGATCTCCTCAATGTTTTCAACACTGCTGTGGGGCTCAGTAGTCAGATGGGGGAGGTCTTGGGTTCCCACACACCTGCTCTTTAAGGGGCCCACTTGGCTTATCCAAAATGTGCTCCTCTGTCCACATCTTACTGGTCATAAGACGACTGCAGATTGCCATCAAAAGCCAGCTCCACAGCAAGCAAGGAGTATGGGAGATCAAATCATCAACTTCTGGAAACAAGCACTCCATGGACACAATGGGTATACTGTTTTTCACGAAGAAGTTTTCAATATCACAGAAAGAGGTATAATGCAGTCAGTCAAATGGTTGTGCAATGGGTGCCACCAGAAATAAGGAAAGTGACAGGGCATGATGGGACAGGAGGTGATGACCCACAAACACCTGGGAGGTGCGGGGACAACGTCACAGCTAAGGTGTGGGGACAAAAGGCACAAAGAAAAGCCAGAGTACACCAGGATCCTCAGTCCCCGGGGGAGGGGCAGCACAGGCAGCCCAGCGGGCCACTGCAGCTGAAAGATGGGAGAGAAGGTGCTGGTTTGTTCTTCATCATTCACAGAGTGTCACTTGATCGTTCCCTCCCCCAGGGAGGCCCGTGCCTGACAGCCTTTATTCAGACATGCTTTCCACCTCGGGCCTGTTCCACAGCAGCACCTGTTGCATGAGTTACTGAGTCACTTGCCTTTCATGGCCACTCCCAGTGCCCGTCTGTCATCCATGGGATGTTCCATGCGGGCGCGCTGCAAAGCTGTCTGACAGCCTGCCCTGACCCCTGACCCCACTGTGTCCCCATCTGTGTTTCTATGTGTGTGTAAAATGGAAGCTCCACCAGTTGAAAATATGTTTTTTCAAGCCACTCCTTCAGGGCTGCAGGTACAGGCAATTTCTGCAAGAGCCAGAGAATGTGGGGACAGGGTGTGGGGTGTCAGAACTCAGGGGGAAACAGCATCGAGAGCACAACATCTGAGTGCTGTTCATTCATTTCACTTCGAGGGACACCTGGCCTGGGGAGGCTCAGAGTCTGCATCCACCTCCCTGAGCCATCTACCCTAAGCCACAGGATGGATGGTTCCCACTGGGAAAGCGAAACCAAAATAAAAATAGTGAAACCCTAAGACCATTTCTATCTCTGCCCAGAATCACCCCGTAATTGTGAAGTCAAAAATGGGAGCTGAGAACTCTTCCAGAGTCCAGAACTGAGCAGGAACCAGACAGGCAGCAGGACTGGGGTATCCTTCATTGTGTCACAAGGAGCCACCGCCACTTCCACTTCTGAAGACAAGAAAAACTGCCTTAACATTATTTCAGAACAGAAGTGTGCACTGTTTGTTATTTTTGCCTTTCTGGAGATGAGTTAGGACCCAGGGGCGCAGCAGATCAGGCCGGGAACCACCACTGAGCTCTGCCCCGCCCTGGGGAGGGGGGGTGTAAGAATGGCAGGAGCCCAAGAAGTGTCTCAAATTAAAAGATCCAGTCAAAACATGGGCAATGGAAATGAACAGAAACTT
Organism: Dinomys branickii; assembly: GCA_004027595.1. Lineage (NCBI taxonomy): Eukaryota > Metazoa > Chordata > Mammalia > Rodentia > Dinomyidae > Dinomys > Dinomys branickii. The sequence continues at coordinate 1,695 of PVLD010018582.1, read as the reverse complement.
CTCAGAAGAAGCACAAATAAATGGCCGATAAGCTTGTGAAAACCTGCTCAGCATCTTTGAGCACTAGAGAAAGGCAAATTAAAACAACCTTGAGATTCCAGAAAAAATAGCTGTAGTCAAGAGATCAAATAATATCAAGCGCTGAGGGGCTGCAGGGGGAAAAAGGAGCCCTTCCACAATCATTATGTACCACAAAAATGTACTAATTTAAAAGATTTTTAGAAAAACAAAAACCCATACACTGAAGGCAATGGCTCTAAATCTGGGAAGCAGAAATATCATGGTAAAGGCAGGGAGATCGTGGAGGCAACAGTAACACCTCCTGCTAACACTGACAGAATGTTTACTAACCATCCAGCCCTGTTCTAATCTCCTGGTGTTCCAGAACCACTGTGATTGCCATTTTAACAGTGAGAACCTGAGACCAGAGAACGTAGGGGCCATCTGAAGGCATGCAGACTGGGAATGGGAGAGGTGGGAATGGACCCACACTGTAGTATAAGCCCCACATGCTAGGAAAAAGGAGGCATTCAGTTTGGAACTCTTGGTCTTAGAGTAATGAGCGAACTCTTATCACCCAGTGGAGATCAAATCCAACATGGCAAGGGTTTGGGGATGACAAAGCTAGGGGCTGTACAAATGCAAAAGATCGTGCCTGTGAAAGCTGCTGGGAGACAGCACCTCCCACCTATCTGATAGGATGGTATCAAAAAGCAGAAAGGACAAGGCTCACGTACAGCAGTGACAATGTAGGGAAATTGAGAACCTGCACACTGCTGGTGGAAATGTAAAATGGTGCAGTTTCTGTGGAAAACAGTACGGTGGCTCTTACACATATTAAACATAGAATGACCATGGGAGGCAACAACCCCATTTCTGGGTATATGCCCCAGATAACGGAAAACAAAGCCAAGAGTGGTGTGAATACCTGTAACACCAGCACCGCGGGAGGCTGGAAAAAAGGGTCTCAAATTCCACCCTGGCCCGGGCAACTTAGCAACTTAGTGAAACCCTCTGCCTCATAATTTTAAAAAGTAAAAACAGATGGGAATGTAGTTCGGTGCAAAGGCTCTGGTCTCAATCCCCAGCACTGCTGGGGATACTGAACAGAGATTTGTACACACATACTCATAATAGCATTATTAATACCAGCTGAAAGGTGAAAACAACACACACAGCCATCAGATGGAAAATGGACAAACGAAATGCGGTGCGCACAGCAGAGTATCGCTTGGCTTGGAAAAGGAGTGGAATTCTCGTACCTGATATAACATAGATGAGCCTTGAGGACACGATGGTGAATAAAATGTCAGTCCCGCAAGGGCAAACACTGAGTGATTTCACCACCATGAGGAATCCAGAGCGGTCCAATTCATAGACAGAAATGGGGTGGGGGTGCCATGGGCTGGAGGGAGACGAAATGGGAAGCTGTCATTTGATGGGCACAGAGGGTCAGATCTGCAAGATCAGAAAGTTCTGTGGAAGGCGGTGGTGATGGCTGCACAACCAGTGTAACTATTTAATGCCACTGAACTGAATGCTTAACCGAGTTAAAATGGTAAAATTTGTCTTATGCATAGGTATGTTTTATCATAGCTTTAGAAATTATAGCAATTAAGTAGAGGCAAGAGAGACAGCAGAAGAAAAAGGAGGAGAAAGTGAAGGAGGAGGAAAAGGAGGAGGAAGAGGAAGAGG
>PVLD010018581.1:0-38622 GCA_004027595.1 Dinomys branickii | reverse complement strand
TGCTTGTATGTAATATATCTCGATTCTTCTTTTTTTCCTCATTCCCCTCCTCCCCCCTCAGCCCTCCTCCCCCTCCTCATTTACAAAAGTTTCCGTTTTTTCCTTCTAGTCACTTTTTTCTTTTCCTTCCCTCCTTCCCTCTCCCACTCTTGTTCCCCTTCTCCTGTGAACACGGTCTTACTGCTTCCCAGTATCTGTCCTCTGTTATATTCCTGGTGTATTTATCCTTTGGATTTCTCATCTCAAACTTGCAAGGATCCTCCTGCCACAAGAGAAACAGCGTGATATTTAAATGCATGTGTCAGAGTTACTTCACTTAAGTTCTTTAGGCACATCCATTTTCCTACCAATGATTCAGGCGTATCCTTCTTTCTGACACAGTAGTACTCCGTTGTATACAAATATCACCTTTTCTTTTTTTTTTGTGGTACTGGGGATCGAACTCAGGACCCTGCACTTGCTAGGCAAGCGCTTATTCCACTGAGCTATATCCCCAGCCCCCACCTTTTCTTTATCCATTCATCTGTTGATGAGCATATGAGCCATTTTCAAGATTTAGCTATTACAAATTGTGTTGCTATAAACATAGATATGCATGCATTGCGGTGGCACGATGCTTTTAACTCTTAAGGAAAGGTACATAGAAGGGGCACAGCAGGGTGCAATGGAACTTCTGGCTTCAGTTTTTTGAGGCATCCAGGGTTCCAACTTATATAAGGGACTGGAGCAGTTGCAGGTTTCAGTACTCACTAGGGCACAGGGGCCGATCCTTCTCACTGCCCCCGCCACTCCAGGATATTTAGGGAGCACTGTCTCTCTCCAATGCTGACAGTTTGCAAATGCTGCTGATTTTTTTTTTTTTTTTTTTTTTTTTTTGCGGTACTGGGGATCGAACTCAGGACCCTGCGCTTGCTAGGCAGGCGCTTATTCCACTGAGCTATATCCCCAGCCCAATGCTGCTGATTTATCGTTAAAGAACTGCATGCTTCCTTTAAAAGGGTGAAGTGGCCCGTGCTCATGGAACTGTAGAATTAGTATTGCTTAAAGGGCCATATTTCCAAAAACAACCTACAAATTCAATGGGATCCTCAGTGAGATACCAGTGACATTCTTCACAGAACCAGAAAAAACAAGCTGGGTAGGGTGGCACACATCTGTGATCCCCACACTCTGGAGGCTGTGGCAGGAGGATCACTGGGGTTTCAAAGCCAGCCTGCACTATGTAGTGAGACTGTCTCAAAAAATACAGTCACACACACACACACACACACACACACACACACACAGAAAAAACACTAGAAACAACCACCCTAAAATTCATACAAAAATACAAAGATCTAGAATAGCCACAGTGGGCAGGGGATATAGCTCAGTGGCATAAATGCTTGCCTGGCAAGCCTGGGGTCATGAGTTCAAGTCCCAATACCAAAAAAAAAAAAAAGACTAGCTAAGGTAGTCCTGAGCAAAAGGACAGTGCTGGACACTATGACAATTCCCAATGTCCAAATATATTACAGAGCCCTCATAATAAAAGCAGCATGATACCAGTGTAAAAACAGACACACAGACCACTGGAATAGAGCCTATAGCCAGCTGATCCTTGACAAAGGGACCAACAGTTCACACTGCAGAAAAGAGAGAACAAGTGATCACAAAAAAACTACATATGCGTGTGTAGAGGACCGAAACCAGATCTCTATCTCTCACCCTGTACTAGTATTGATTTTTTTTTGAAGCAGGGTCTCGTTATGTAGTTCAAACTGGCCTTGAACTCCATTACAATCCTCCTGCCTCAGCCTCCTGAGTGTTGGGATTATGGACAGATGCCACCATACCAGGCAACTAATGTCTGTTTAGAATGGGTCAAAGACCTAAGTTTCAACACTTGAAACTTTGGAACTGCTAGAAGAAAGCAAGGATAGACACTTTGAAGTCTTAGGCACAAGCAAAGACTTCCTGAATAGGATTCACCAGCATAGGAAATAACAGCAAAAATCATCAAATAGGACTACATCAAATTAAAAAGCTTCTGCACAGCAAAGGAAACAATCCACAGTGTGAAAGGCAGTTTCCAGTAGAGGAGAAAATCTTTGCCAGCTACTTTTCTGACAGAGAATTAATTCCCAGTGTTGTAATCAGAGTTTGCAATGGAATAGATTTAATACAGGACACATAATTTATAGGGTTATGTTATATATTCACCCCAAAAGTCAAATGCAGAAGAACACAAGAGATCTGTTCATACACTAGAGACCTAAAGAATCCAGCTGAGGGCCTGGATCCAGTCCAACTGGAGGCCTAGCGACCATGGCAACGCCTCAAGGATCAAGGATCTGTGCTGGGAAGACTCAAAAGCCCATGGAGGTGGAAGCTAGAAAGTCTGCACGAGTGGGATGAAGGATCTGTGACAGCAGGAGGAAGGACCTGTCCTGGAGCCAGGAAGCGACACTCAAGGTAAGGTCCAGAGCTCTCCCTAAAAGAACCACAGCCATCCTCAGTGACAGCAAGGACTCGAGCTCCTCTGATCATGAGAACAGCTGAGTTCAAATCAGGCAAACCAGCATGACAAGCTTCTCCAGGAGAATCAACAGCTCACCATCTTCCCCTCCAGTTCTCCTTTTATGCTTTTGGCGACGATCCTCAGGGGGGCCTTCCACGCGCCGAGCCGCGCTCACTCAGTGCAGCTGCGTGTGGCAAGCTGACCCTCAGTTAATCCACCACAATCAGAACATATAAAGAACTCAAAAACTTAACACCAAAAGAAAGAGACAAAGGAAAAGAAAGAAAAAAAATCAAACAGCCCAATCAGTAAATGGGTGAATACAGTGAACAGATATTTCCCAAAAGAAGAACTACCAAAGGCCAATAAGAATATGAAGAAATATTCAACATCTTTAGCCACTAGGGAAATGCAAATCCAAACTACATTGAGATTCTACCTCTCCCTAGCCAGAATGGCTCCCATCAAGAATACAAAAAACTGCTGGGTGTGGTGTGCATGCCTGTAATCCCAGTGCTCAGGAGGCTGAGACAGGAGGATCTTTGAGAGTTCAAGGCCAGCCTGGGATACAAAGTGAGCTCAAGTCCAGCGTGAAATACATAGTGAGACTCTGTCTCAACAAGACCAAAAAAAAAAGGAAAGCCAAAAACAAAAAGCAATGCTTATCATAAGGAAGACAGAGATGGGAGAGAAACTCTTTGATGCTGCTGGTGGGAATATAAATCAGTCTGGCCATTATGGAAGTTGTTATAGAGGTTCCTCAAAAACCCAGACTTAAGCTACCATTGATCCTGCTATACTGTGGGCTCCTCGGGGTATTTGCAAGGGAATTAATTAAAGTGAGCATACCCTAGAGATACCCACGTACACCCACATTTACTGTGCACAAAATTCGTAAGAGCTCAACTCTGGAAGGAGCATAGGTGTCTGTCAACACAGGAACGTGTTAGGGTTTGTGTCTTGATGTCCCCCTAAAGCCTCATGCAATGGGGGGAGGCAGGCTATTTTGGAGGTAGCAGAGTCTAGACTTTGTTTCTGATTCACAGTGCAACGCTGGGATTAAGGCTGGGTGAGCGCTGGATCAATACACTGATTAGATTGGCACTGCCCTAATCCCAGCAGTCTGGGTAAGAAAAAAGGGGCAGAAAGAGCCCCCCTCCCCTCGCTTTCTTTCTCTGGCTGCTTTTGCTGTCTCCTGCCGCTATGAACAGCTGCCCCTCTGCCACACCACCCTGCCTTGGAGCCAGCTGATTAGGGACGGAAACCTCCACCAGCGGTGAGTTAAACAAACCTTTCCCTCTTTAACTTTGGGTGTTGGGTATTTTGTCTCAGCAGTGAGAAAAGTAACTAAGACAGAACTGGTAAAGAAAATGTGATATATATGTATGTCTATTTATCAGTATTATTCAGCCACAAAGAAGAGTGAAATCATGTCTTTTACAGGAAAATGACCCAGAGAGACAAATGTCATGTTTTTCAGTGTATGGAGTCTAGAAGGGGGAGGGAAGGGGAGGGATGGGAAGGAAAAGAAAAGGAAGAGGAAAAGATAGAAGACAGGAGGGAGAAGAGAAGGAAGGTGTGAAAGCAGAAGAGCGATATTAGGGAAGAAGAGGGGATGGAGGGGAGGGCAGGGGAGGGGAGGGGAGACAGAGGGGAGGCAGGGGTGAGTAAAGAATGTCCCATACGTGTAGGAACGAGCTAATGTGAAAACCACTTGCTTATGTAACTAATGTGCACTAATTTAAACAATATAAGGGGCGGCAAAAGAGCTTTACCCGCCATGGGCTACATCCTGTGCTGGGGGGCGGGCAGCACTGCCCAGCCTTTCCCCAGCCTCTGGTGGCTGTCCCTAGAAGAACCTGAGGGACTGTGATGAATGGAATTTTTGCCACAAGTAACACTGAAACCAGGACACCCTCGCTAAACAATGAGATGCCGGCTTTACTTCCAGCCACCCAGCATCATCCCTTCCCTGAGTTTCAAACCCATCCCTGAGGAGGCAGCCTGGGCATCACGGCCTCCGCACGTCCACCCCCGAGGTTGCCATTCCCATCTGCCCTCCTTCTATACAGGGGCACAGGCCAGCCTTTCAGTCACCCCACACACCGTGCAGCCCTCCACATCAGGTGGGCTTCACCTCCCAGTCTCTCTGACTGGTGGCCCATATGTGGGTCACATCCTGCTCCTGGTCGGCTATTGCTGCCTCTCAGCTGGCACACACCTAACCCAAATACCCAGCCCCAGCCTCTCGACAGGGAGAGTGCATCCTGTCTCTCTTTCTAAAACCTCCTTCAGGTCAGGTCAACGTCTGAGGGTCAAGATCACAGCCCTATCCAGGCCTGGGCTGCTCTGGTCACCCACTGTGCCCAAGGTGCTGTCCCAAATTAGTGACCTAAACACCCCACTTTCTCATATCTCCTAGCACTGCAGGCCAGGATGGGGTTGGGTCTGGTGGGGCAGGGAATTACTGCTCTGCATGGAGTCAGGGACTTTAGCTGTTGGATGGTGCTTCTGAGGCCCCAGGCTGCACCCTGACAGGCTGGGTGCAGGGCTGAAACCCCCACAGGTAGCTTCCTGGCATGGCAATCTCCAGGGCTCAGTGCCCTTACACACACTTTGAATCCTGGGGACAGCACACTGTGGCTTTTTGGGCCTGGCCTGGAGCATCCCTGGACCTTGCTTCTACCAGAGCTTCACACACACAACCGAGTCCAGTCCCGATTAAAGAAGAGAATCAGACTCTGCTTGCAGTGGGAGGCACAGAACAGAATTTGCAGCCATCTCTAATCTACCACAGAGATTAGAGCCCACCCTGCTACTTCCTGTCCATCCTGCCCCATGCTTAGCCCTGCCTCTGTCATTGTGATGTTCCCTCAGAGCCCAGAAGCACCATCCACTCAGCCCCAGGACCTTTGTACACACCGACCCCCCACCCGCCTTGAACGGCCTTCCCCTGCCTTAGTTCTTTTCCAGCTGTGCTAGTTTCCCAGGGCATCCAGAACAAGGAACCACCCACAGGGCAGCCTATGACAACAGAAATCCACTGTCTCACAGTCTTGGAGGCCAGAAGCCTGAAATCAGAACGGGTCACCCAGGCTGTACTCCCTCTAAAGGCTCCCGGACACCTCTTCCTAGCTCTTCTAGTGCCTGCCCTCTTCCTCAGTCTTTCTGGGATCATAACCGCACTGCTCCAGCGTCTGCCTCCGTAGTCACATGGCCTCCTCCTCTCGGGGAACCTGCGCCTCCACAGCCCAGTTTTCCTCCTATGAGCTGACAGGGTTTGGAAGATCAAGGGCAGCCTACAGGAAGGGCTCATTCAAGCCCGCTGCTACTGTCACTTTCCCAGAGTCTTCCCTGGCCACCTCCATCCCCCAAAAGCCAGGTGTCCCATAGCCAGGCCTCTGGGCTGAGACAGGGCTTCCTGAGCAGGAGCTTTTGGGGAGAGGCACTCACAGGACACCAATAAGGAAGGGAGGTGACAAGACGGGCCCAGAAAGGGGTCTGGCCCAGCTAATGGCCCTTCCCCAGGAGAGTCTAGGGCCTGAAGGACAACTCAGAGCTGTCCCATTGGGAGCAAAGCTGGCAAAGCTTTTGTGGTCCCTTGTCCATCTGTCATCAGCTGCCAACTAGCTAAGGAACAGAGCCCTGGGAGCTGTCAGCAGCTGGAGGTGAAGGCACTGTCCGGGGAGAGGGAGCATACCAGCAGGTCTTCCCACCTGCAGGTTGTTACTGATTGGTGAATCTTGCAGCTACTGAGTCCCTTCCCAGTCAGGACTGGAGTCTGAGGGGAGGGGCCGGTGGGGGTAGCCCCATCTCCCATCTCCCTGTCCCTGTCTCCCCGTCTGCTAGGATGCAGCACTGTGCTAAGTACCTAGGAGGCTCACCCCAGGGCTGTAGGGAGCATGGAACCCCCACGGCAGCCTGAATTCCAGGGCCAGTCCCTCACCACGGTACGTGGGGCTGCTGCTTCTCAGTTGGCTGTAAAGCATTGAACAAGGACTGTGGTGTAGCTCAGTGGTAGAGAGATTGCCCAGCATGGGAAAGGTCCCAGGAAGGTGAAAAGGTGTCCTGCCACCTCCTTTTTTTTCCAGACAGGACCTCACTAAGTTACTACATTGCCCACAATGTCCAGGCTGGGCTCAAACTTTTGATTCTCCTGTCTCAGCCTGCAAGTCCTGGAATTACAGGCCTGCACCACCGCACTCAACTGGCAGTGACAGCTACATTAATCCATTTCCGTTGCTGTAACAGAACACCCAAGCTGGGGTGATGAGGCCCAAAGAGTAAAGATTTGTTCAGCTCACAGTTCTGGTCGTGGGCCAGCATCTGGCAAGGGCCTTGATGCAGCTGCATAGTCACGTGTGTGATGCAGGAGTGCGGCTGCTCTGGTCTCTTTCTCTTCTTCTACAGCCTCGCATACCCTCTCAGGGCCACCCTCAGGTCCTCATCTAACCTGAATGCCTCCAAAGCCCCCTTCCTAACAGGTCAGCGTGAGTTTGGGGTTGCTTCCACACCAGTGCTGGGGAAGTGTCCAGCGCAGCACAGTCCTGAGGCACCCAGGCTGCTGCAACAGACTGGGCGGGGCCCTTAGAAAGTCTTCCATAAGGGAAGGGCTGGTTGGTGTCTGATAAAGGCCTGATGCCTGGTTCACAGATGGTGCCTTCTCTCCCTGCCCTCATGGCAGGTGGGGGTGAGCAAACTCTCTGAGGTCTCTTTCACAGGACCGGGGGCAGTAAGTCCTGTGCTCCTCTGTTCTGCTGTGAGCACCGAGCAGGAGACGGGTCCATGGAGCCTGGGTCCTGGGACCTGAGGTGGAGACAGTGATTTGATATCATCTCAGCTGACAGAGCCTCTGAACCTCAGCCCATCCGGGGACTCCCAGGCCGCCATGTGTCAGTGCGGGTTCCAGGGTCTACAGCATGGCCCATCACTCATACTTGGCACCCTCTGCACTTTATTTCCTTGGTATTTTTTATTTCACTCATTTTTTATTGCTTACTTAAATACTTCTGTCTTAAAACTTTGCAGTGCTCTCTTGTCCGCAGAAGGTAACCCTGGAAAGAACCCATGGAAAGCAACATGAATGATGGGAAGCAGGACGCACAGTGCAGGTGCCTGAAGCTCAGCTCACCCTGTCCCCAGGGGATTTGTAAGTGTTAGAGAGATGTCAGAGATTTCCTATTGTCCAACAGAGACTTTCTGCTGTAACGAGAATGGCTGCGAGGGCAGAGCCCACTCACAGTGAGGGTGAGTCAGTGTTCGACACAGGGTCGCCCCTGCCACTGCCAGCCAGCGCGACTCTCTGCCTTTGGAGCCACAGCCGGTCACTCGGAAAGGGCCCTGTGCAGCCCTGGCCGAGTAAGGGTTAGCTGGGACTTTGGGGACTCACTGGTGGACTGTAAGGTCAGCTCCAGAGAGATGGCCACCTCTACCTCCCTGGCCAGAGTGGTGATGACTCTGGGATACTGCCCATGGCAGGGGACTGTGTTCCTTCTGTGGGCTCCCTCTGAGCATAGCAGCTCACAGCACTTAGAACAAGTTCAGATCCACGGTTCCTGACACAGGCTGAGCACCCTCTTCTGCAGGGCCACCTGGTGTGCCCATGTGCATCAGGCTCTGGGGTTAAGAGCACAGGTGATGCCCTGCACTGCTGAGTAACCTGTCATGGAGAAGTGGCATCTAGGTTCCCTCCTAAGTCACCTCCTCGTCAGGCAGAGAGGCTTACTCAGTAGTTCTGGTAGAAGTGCTGCTATGTGACTTCTGAGGCTGGTTCACCAAGAGCTGATGCCAGAGTCCTGGGCCATCAGGTGACATCCAAGCTACCGAGGACCTAGCCCTAGCCCTAGCCCTAGCCCTAGCCCTAGCCCTAGCCCTAGCCCTAACCCTAACCTAACCCTAACCCTAGCCCTAACCCTAACCCTAACCCTAACCTTAACCCACACCCTATCTCATGCCCACACTGCATGGAGAAGCCTAGAGCAGGTGTTCAAGCAATGCCCCTTGCTGATCTGGAGCCCCAACCCAGACATCGTTCTTGTTAAGAAGTTTAGACAGTCCCAGTGGAGACTCCAAATGTGTAAGAACAGGCACAAGCTGTCTTGTGTGTCCTGTCCTAGCTCCTCCTTACAGCATCAGTTTGCCCACTGAGTTTTGTGATCCCACTTTATGGGGCAAGATATGCCTGGGCAGGTTCTGGTGGGAGGCAGAGGAGATGGCAGCTAGGCATGAAGGACACTTCCTTGCTGGGATCAGGGGATGTCCAAAGCAGGCGGCTGGCAGTGCACACGGTTCCCGGGATCTGGGACCAAAGTGGAGGGCAGGGCTTGCTGGAGGCTTCTGGCAGAATCCTAGATTTGCCTGTGTTCTGAGGGCACCCTGGGATCAGATCAGAACGGACCCTCACTGGGTGTCCCCGGGTGGCTAACAATCCCTTCTGGACCCAGAGAACCAAGGACCTCACAGCAGGATGAATAGTTTCTGGGCTCCAGACCTGCAGGGAGCACCTCTATGAAAGTCCCTCTCCCGGAGTCAGCAGAGAGAACAGTGGCCTCTTCCCTGCCCCTGCCTGTGAGCCTCTTGGCCTCAGGCAGGTCTTGTTGGGGAGCCCCAGCTGTCAGTCCTGATTGGACAGGGGCAGAGGATCAGCCAGGCCAAGGCAAGGACCCCTGGGGGAGGAAGACCCACCCCAAGGCGCAAGTCAAAGCAATCAGTGAAGGGAAGGAAGTTGTTCCCAGAGCTGAGGTTAGGACGTCCGAAGCCATCAACTTTGCAAATACAGTAAATTCTAAGGTTGTTTTGTTCGCTTGTGGTCATCTGAATGGAACGGCTGAACTCCTTTGTCTTTGTGTTTGTGGTCTGTATCAAAGAGCGAGAGCTGGAAACAAGAATGAGTTGGGTGTGGTGGCGCACACCTGTAATCCCAGCACTTGGGAGGCTGAGACAGGAGGATCATTGTGAGTTTGAAACCAGCCTGGGCTACAAAGTGAGCTCAAGGCCAGCCTGAACTGCATAGTGAGACCCTGTCTCAAAAAGAAAGAAAGAAAGAAAGAAAACAGAGGGAAGGGAAGAAGGAAGGGAGGAATGGATGGAGAAAGGAAGGAAGGAAGGAAGGAAGAGAGGAAGGAAGGAAGAAAAAGAAAAAGGAAAGGGCACGCAAGCCAGCCAGGTGTGGTGATGCATACCAATAATCCCAGAACTCAGGAGGCTGAGGCAGGAGGATTGCCTATGAGTGAGTTTGAGGCCAGGCTTAAGAGGCACTCCTGCACTGATGGAGGCTTTCCCATTTCTGGGCAGAGGGCTAAGTAAGGTGGAAGGGAACCTGTGTGCCGTCCTGTGTGTAACTCCAGGTAACAGTGAGCTGTTGGGGGATATGTCTTGGCCTGCAGAGGTGTGTGGCCCCTGCTGGGACACACACAAATACAACAGAAAAATCAGCCAAGATGGAAAGGTGAGGATTCTTCACTACCCACTCTCACCGGACACCAGGGGGCTGCAGAGACAGTGGGCAGGCTCACAGTGGTGCTCACGTCCACAGGATATCTCAGAGACAGACCCGGTGTCAGCTGCAAAGAGAAGCTAACCCCCCCTACGCACAAAGGGATGATGCAATAAGATGACAGTCAGTTCTGAGATACTTTTAAAACTATTGCTTGGAAACTGAAAAACCAACAACTCTGGCAGTGGCGAACATGGCCCCAGTTCTTGCCAGTCTTGGAGCTCTTCCTGCGGTTCCATCATGGAGAAGTCTGAGTTAAGCTGCTGGGATGAAGGCAGCCTGGCCTGGCCATCCTTACACATGGCTGGACATGTGCAAGTCCATCTTGGCTCACCCCGAACTGCAGAGCCAGTCCGAGCAGAGGAAGCCGCCAGCCGGTGCACAGACAGTAAGCTATATAAATGCAGGTATGCGTCACTTGACCAGGGGTTGCATATTGAGAAACACATCAGCAGGTGATTTCGTTGCTGTGTCAACATCATAGACAGTACTTACACTAACTATGACAGCCAACACCTCACTAGGCTCCCGTTAACTTGCGGTTATTCGCTGACTAAGAAGTCACAATGTGGCTCAGGTGTACCTGTGCTTTTTGTTTTTTCAGTGCTAGGAATCAAATCCAGGGTTTCACATATGCCAGGCAAAGGCTCTACCACTGAGCTCGGTCATGAGCTTGTGCTGTTGAACCAGTAATTTTATGTCTGATTTGTCACACAGCGAAAACTAAGTCATACACTCTCTTCAGCAACTTCTGAACCAAAGACAAAGTGAAACCAACACTAAATTATTCGGAAAGCTAGAAAGAGAATCTCTCATAACAAAACCTAGGGTATCTGCACCAATAGTTGTTCCCACAAGGAATATTTTTTTCAGTACTGGGGATTGAACCCAGGGCTTTCATACTGACCTATATCCCTAGCTCTTGTAATTTTTTTTTTTTTTTGAGACAGGGTATTATTAAGTAGCTAAACTGAAGCTGGGTATGGTGGAATATGCCTGTAATCCCTGCAATTGGGAGGCTGAGGCAGGAAGAGTGTTGCAGATGTGAGATCAGCCTGGGCTACATAATGAGTTTAAGGCCAGCCTGGACTATATAGTGCAATTCTGCTCTGTCTCAAAAATGAAAAAATAGAAAATAAATAAACTACACAAAACAACAAAATGTAGCTAAATTGCCCAGGTTGGGCTCAAAGTTTCAATCTTCCTGTTTCAGCCTCTCAGAGATCTGGGATTATAGACATGAGCTACTGAGCTCACAATAGGGAATTTCTATAGTCAGAGATAGAGATGTTTTTGTCATCATGAGATATTCAAAATAAAATCTATGAGATACTGAAGTTAAGAAATAAGAAAAAAAGAGTAAACTAAAAGAAATGAGTTTGGGAAACACTGTAAGCTAAAATTATTTAAGTAGAAAATAAAAAAATAGCAGAAAGCATGAACAGAGTCAGAAGTTTAGCTGGGCATGGTGGCGCACACCTGTGATCCCAGCACTCGGGAGGCTGAGGCAGGAGAATCACCACAAGTTTGAGGCCAACTTGAACTACATAGCAAAATTCTGTCTCAAAAAAACCAAAAAAAAAAAAAAAAAAGTCAGAAGGCGGCTCTCTGAAAGGTCAGTGCAGTGGAATAAACAGTTCCCGGCAGTCCCAATTAAGCATAAGAGAGAAGTAACCAAAAAAGACAAGTTTAGGAATGAGAGAGAGGTTGCAGTCCCTGATGAAGGAAGCAATAAACACAGTCTTTCCTACCTGTATCAACATATATGAAAATAGAAAAGAACTGGACAATTCTCCAGTGAAACGCAAACACTAGAATTTTTTTTTTTTCTTTTTGAGACAGGGTCTCGCCATGCAGTTCAGGCTGGCCTTGAGATCACTTTGTAGCCCAGGCTGGTCTTGAACTCGCAATGATCCTCCTGCCTCAGCCTCCCGAGTGCTGGGATTACAGGCGTGCGCCACCACACCTGGCCTCAAACACTAGAACTGACTTTGAAAGAATAAGACCCAGGCTCTCCTTAGAGCCACAGGAGAAAGAAAATAAGCACCTAAAGATTGTTTTATTTTGTTCTATTGTGGTGTGGTGCTGGGGATTGAATTTAGGGCCTTACACATGCTAGGCAAGTACTCTATCACTGAGCTAGAGGCTCAAATCCCTTTTTAAGTTTTTATTTTAATTAATTAATCAATTAATTAAATTTTGTTTGTTTGAGATAACGTTTTGTTCTATAACTCAGGCCAGCCTTGAATTCACTAGATAGGCCAGGCTGGCCTTGAACTCATGGCAATCCTCCTGCCTCAGCCTCCTGAGTGCACCACCACACTTAGCTCTTATTTTTTATTTTAAGACAAGGTTCTGCTAAGTTGCTCAAGCTGTCCTGGTACTGTTAGTCCTCCTCCCTCAGCCTCCTGGGTAGCTGGGATGACAGCCATGCACCACCATTCCTGGTCTGATAGACTACTTTGAAAGCTAATAGGCTTAAGTGGGTTTATAGGCGGGTCCTAGTTATATCTAGAATCCAGGTCACTTCTGGGCCTCTCTGTATAAGACAGAGACTCACGATACATCGGGATTGCTCATTCAAGCCACCTGCAGGTCCCCAGTGGGAGAAGACAGGTGCAGAGCCAAGTGCACAGGTGACACTTTCATGTAAGCCATGAGCCACAGGGACTACATAGGAGCATGGCGTAGGCACAGGTGCGCACAGAGAGAGGAAGGCCAGTAGGCTTCCACCACATGAGCTGCGTGAGAACCTCTGGGGACAGCGGCAGCACGGGGGGATAAAATCCTTTTCCTTAGCGTTACGTGTTTAGTACTTACGAAGTTGTTTGATGCTTAACTGAAGAAGGAACTGCGATGCTGTTTCCTGACACACAGCCTGAGCCTTTCTGTCTTCTACAGAAAGGAAAGGAAAGCTTGAGTAAGGGTCCCGCGTGAGTCTGCTCAGGTTACCTAGCAGAGTAGCAGGGTACGGCAGCTTTGGCAAGACAGTCTCTATCTCAGCACACTCTGAGAGGCTGAGGCAGGAGGACTGCAAGTTTGAGTCCAGTGCGGACAACTTAGCACCTTAGGGAGACCCTGTCTCAAAAGAAAAAAAATGAGTAAAGTACTGGGGCTATAGTTTAGGGCAAAGATCCCGAGTTCCATCTTTAGTGCCACAAACGAAACAGAACAACAGCACAGAAAACATATGCTAGCCCATGTCCGGGCGGCTGGAAATCTGAGATCCAGATTTTCACTCCTGGCCCCTCCAGAGTCTCCTCTCCACTTCCTATGGTGCCTTCTTCCTGTGCTTACGGGTCATCTCTGTGCGCCTGTCTGTGTCCTGGCCCCCTCTTACAAGGACTCCAGTTGTGTGGGCTAGGGCCCCGTTTTACCTTAGTCACCTCCCTAAAAGCCCTTTCTCCACGTGGGGCTGTACCCTCTGGGGCTGTGGGCTGGGCCTCCAGTATGTGAGTTTGGAGCACACAGTTGAGCCCATCACAGTCCACTCCCTCTCTGTGCGAGGGCATCCTCTGCTCACAGGTCCACCCCTGGCCCTCCCCGCGCCCCTGCTCTGTCCCCTTCAGCGGTCATCACACAGGGAGCGAGGAGCCTGCAGTCACACAGTAGCAGGGCCGGAATGGGGCTTCACATTTCCAAAACCCTTGGTTCTCTCTGCAGAGCCAGGGTCACCCTGGGGCAGAATGGAGCCTCCATGAGCACACGGGCAGGTGCCAGGGTGAGGGACACGGGCTGCAGGACCCCATGTGTGCCAGCAGCACCAAGGCCAAACTCAGGCCAGGGCCTGGGGCTGCGCAGGCTCCCGGCTGCTGGGCCCTAAACCTACTCGCACTCCCCAGGGAGGCCCGGGCTCTTCTCAGCTCCTTGACACCAGCCCAGGAGGCTATGGGTTTAAAGCAAGGAGCAAATACAGCCCAGAGGCACAGGTCTGATCTGCAGGGGGCTGCAGAACACCCTTTGAAACTGCCTCCAGAACCAGGGCCCGATTTGTACTTCAGAGCTGGTGTGATTAGGGCTGCGTTTGTCGCCAGAATATGTTAATGGACACAAATAGCCCCCAATTACCGTGCATGGTGTGGTGACCAGGAGCCCAGCGTGGACTGCTGTCTCCAGACTCTGGGGCCTCTAGGCGGGGCCCGAGATGGTCTGTGACCCTGGCTCAGCCGAACCCCTTGCTTTGGTGTCTTCCTGAGAGGCCTTGAGGACCCAGGGGGTGCTGTGGTCACCCTACGTCACAGGCGAGGCTAGTGGGACTAAATTAACTCGTGTTCTCCCGCTGGGCAGAGGGGTGCCCACAGTGAACCCCAACACTGTTGAAACCCTAGAGCCCCCCCACTCCAGGAGAGGCTCCAAGGCTGTCCAGGCTGGACAGAGAAGATGGTTCTGGGTGTTTGAGCCACTTCCCCACTCAGCAAATCCAAGAAGACTCTGAGGACACCATGCGTCCATCAGGCTGCTGTCCTAAAGAGCAGCTTGGTGGCTTCAAACACAAACCTGGAAGTCAGCAGGCTGGAGCCAAAACTCAGGGCGGGGCCTTCCTGCCTCTGGCAGCTCCCGGCTATGACAGTGGCTGTACTATCCTGCCCCTGCCTGTCCATCCGAGTTTGGCTACTGTCTCCCTCCTCTGTGAGCTGGGGAGAGACCCTCCCCTCCTGCCTGGCAGGCCTACAGGACACCTCTTGGGCTCGGCTGGAAGGGGCCCGGAGGGGGGCCCTCCAGCAAAGGGCTGCCCGGACTGACTTTGTCTAGGGTCAGGCACAGGGGACAGAGGAGCAGGCCCTCCCTGGACAGTGAGTGTGATTAGGGCAGAGACATCCCCCAAGGACAGGGATCCCTGAAAGCTGGTTCCAAGATGATGCCAGCCCTCATTGCCCAGCCTAAGAAGCCATGGCCACTCCCCCTTCTCTCCCAGGCCAGCCCCAGGGCTCTGCACTTCTCGCTGTGCCTAGAGTGTTCCTGCCTCGGATCTGCAGGGGCTGGAGGGGCTCCTTCCCATCCTCAGCTGAAGTGGGTCCCCCACTTCCACCTGCTGCCCCTCTGGAACTCAGCCTCAAGGGAGCTGCAGCTAATCTGTGTCCTTCCAGGCTGTGCTCCCATTCCCAGGATAAGCATCTGGTAGGCAGCGGGGCTGGAGGGACAGAATGTTCGCTCAGCCAGCGCTGCACACAGGCAGCGGGGGATGGCACCCCACAGCCGGTGGATCCGCTCCCAGGCGGCTCTTGGCTGGGAAGAGGCTCTGTGCTCCTTCCTGTCTGCTGGGAGGCCCTTTGGGAGGGTCCGGCAGGCTTCACACCTGGGGCAGGGGCAGCTGGCCGTTTGCTGGAGTCTGTGGTGCCCAACTAGGACCCTTTTGGTGAGAAATGTGCATTTTCATGGCAACAAGGCCTCAGGAAATCTCCAAATATTCATATGCAAACACGGAAGTTCTGGGGTCCCCAGGGGCCAGGCCTTGACAAACTCTGACCAGAGGGAGGGCAGAGGGGTCCAGGTGGTCTCCGCTCCAGGACCAGGAGCCAAGGCCAGGAAGATGGTAGCTCTGGCCAGCCAGTCCGGGGTCCAGGGGGCCTCTCTGCCAGGTGGCTGTCATCTGCTGGGCGTGGGGCCCTGGGGGCTGGGCTCATCCCTGGTGCTGAGGCTCTTTGCCATGCTTGCTTCAGGCCACAGATCACTTGCAGAGAGCGGGGATGAGGCACCCAGTCCAACCCCAGCTCAGCTGCTGACAGTGAGTGGGCCTTGAGCAAGTCAGTTCCTTCTCCAGTCCACTTCTGACTCTTAAAATCAGGATTCCGGAGCCAGCCGCTCCTGACGTCATGCCATGCCTCCAGTGCACCCAGGGTTGGGTCTCACTCCTGGCCAATAGGTGACTGAGGGGCAGAGCAGGGCTCTGTGCTCTCTGCCAAGCCCTTGGTTTGTGACCTGTCCTCCACGGGGACCCACATGGGTGTCCCCTCTAGGGCTCAGACAAGCAACAGTAACTCAGTGTAACTATGTCCCAGTGACTCCACGAGACACTTCTGCTGAGATTATTCAGTGCTTATCCAAAATTCCAATTTAACTGGGCGTCCTGTTTTTACTTGCTGAATTCCCAGATCTTTTTTCTGGAGCCTTGCCACTTCCCCAGGGCAGATGTTGGGAGGGTCTGAGGCGCTTCAGATTGGACGGGCAAGGGGTAAAGCCCAGCAGGGGCTCCAGGTTCAGCTTCTGCATGGTCCTGACCACGATGGGCTGTGCAGGAGCCTCAGTACGGCTAAGGGCAGCATGCAGGAAATATGAGTTTCCCCAGGGATCACAGATGTCCCATGCTGTGGGCACAACCAGTGGTGCACTGCACAGGGCCCCCTCCACATCTCCACCTGCTGTCCCCAGCGCCACCCTGCCTCAGCTGTGGGGACCTCTGCTCTAAAGCTTTGCCCCTTGTATCCTCCCGGAGTCCCCGGCTGGAACACCTTTGTCCATAGCTGGTGAGGGCAGTGCCTCCCCCAGCCACCACCTTGCTCTGAGGACCTGGTGCCGCCAGTCCTGCCCGCCCCAGCTCTGTCACCCGCCCCTTTGCATCCCTGTGGACGGCTCTTGTCTAGGATTCGCGACAGGCCCAAAGCTGACTGGAAATACAGAGCCGGAGGACTCCCTGGTGGTGGGGCACAGAGATGCCTCGGATGGATGCACAGAACGAACCTGTCTTGGTGTCTAAGTCTGAGCATGAGATCTGATCCCGATCTGCCCAGCCCCAGCACTGGGGTATCAGCAGCCTAAGAACATGGATAGGAAACCGAACAAGAAAGCGAGGGGCAAGAGGTCAATGGAGTAGGAAGCAATGGGGGGGTACATCCTGGGGGGATGCTGGCGTGGGCCCAGTGGGAGGGGGTGGGGAGGCCTGGGGGGAGCTGCGGTTTTAACTTGGTCAGTTGAGACCTTGCCAAGAAGGAAAGTGGCCCTGGAGCACAGATGCCAGGTGTTCTGGTGCAGAGGCACAGCAGAGCAGAGGCCTAGGTGGCTGGGCCGGTGGGTTCAGGAGGCTTGGGGTGCCCGGGGGAGGGTGGAGGGAGGAGGTGATGGGGGGGCCTTGGAGGGCAGTGGGTGAGGCCTTGGAGCCATGGCAAAACTTGGGCCCTGTTCAGAGTGGAGGAGGAGCTGAAAGGTCACCCCGTCCGTTAGACTGAGGACAGGCCGGTGGGGGGTAGGGAGCTGAGACCTGTGAGAAGCCCCCCGTGCACCCCAAGGAACATGGCAGGACCCCAGGTGAGCGGCCAGACAGGCAACGGGAAGCAGGCCAGCTGAGCGGGCGGCCAGGTCTCTGTGAGGGTCATGCTGCCCCAGCTCTCGGGACAGCTGGCCTCGTACCCGTGCTTGGCTTTGATGACCACGGGTGCTTCAGACTGGAGTCGCATTCGTTTTTCTCCTTTTCAATGAATGATTTATTTTCCAGTTTATGACACGCACCCACCACACTTGCTCATGAGCTCACAGACCCGAAGAAAGAACGTGAGGAATTTCCCAGCAGCAACGGCCCATCTCACCCCTCCCGGCACAGCCCGCAGGCGTCTCTGCAGCCCCTCACCCCTGCCAGCCCAGCGCCCAGAGGCTCACAACCCACAGGCCCTGTGGGAGCAGATTCCAGCTTCAGCCATCCACCCTCGCCTCTGGCAACCCGTCCCTGAAAAGGTCCCTTCTGAGCTCTCAGCCTCAGATGCAGCCGACCATTTGCTTCTTGGTGGGCTGGCTGCCTGGGGGGCTGTGAGCACCAGCCACACAAGACCCAACAGGCAGGGAGAGAAAGCCGCAGGCAGGAGCCCCTTGCTGCTGCCTGCAGGGGGGGAGTCTCCCCATCTCTGCTCTGCCATCTTGGACAAATCACTTAATCCCTCTGTTCTGTACATCGTCCAGCTGCAAAACAGTACTTAGGAGGCTCAGGGTGCTGGGACCCCTAATTAAGCCAAGTTTGCAAAGTCCTCCCAGGGCGGCAGATGAAAGCGCTATTGAAGTACAAAGTGCTGTCTCTGAGTAGCTCTCCGTCCTGAGCAGGATGTAACATCCAGAGGTGGGTGAGGTGGCTGAGGTTCTCCGGCCCCAGTGCCTACCAACCCTGCTCAGAGGGCCCCCTGAGGCCACAAGGGTAAGGTGGGCATCTCAGGCCCCTAGAGAAGTGTCTGTCAGGAGCAGGCCTTGCGGCCACCCTCTCCAATCCCCTCCCTCTCCCTCAGCAGGCCAGGCCCTAGGCTCTTGAGTCTCCTATACAGGTATCTGCCCAGGGTGCAGCAAGTGATCTGGATCTGCTCCCTTTTGCTGATGGGCACCTGACTTAGCAGTCACTTAAGATCCAGGATTGTGGCCCCAGCTGGAAAGGCCCTCACCAGCCTGAGCAGGCTCCTACTGGCCTTGGTCCCTCTGCCTCAGCCAGGTGTCCCTCCCACCTCTTGCTGTCCCTTGCTCGCCCTCTGAGGCCATGGCGCCCTGGAAGCTTCCTGCCCATTGCATCGCACCAGTGGTGACCCCTACCTCCTTAGAGAGCCTGCAGCGCGCAGGGTCCTGCCCAGGAGTGTTGGTGTGTGGGTTCTCTGTACTCCAGGGTCCTCCAACCTCACAGCTGTGGAGCTCAGGACACTGCGGGGCTCTGCCTGGCCCATGGCCTGCCATGGCCCAGTCTCAGAGTCTTTGCAGCCATTCTCTACCCAGAAGTGACCCTGTGCCCTTGGTCTGGAACACTCAAGCTCCCGTGCTTGTTTGGGGGGTGGCGATATTGGAGATGGAACCTATGGCCTTCCCCTCTCACACAGAGTCACTAAGTGCTAAATCACTATGTTGCCCAAGCTGAGCTCAATTTTCCTCCTGCCTCAGCCTCCCAGAGTGCTGGTCTTACGGGCCATGTACCACCATGCCCAAGTCAAAAGTCCTCTTGTTCAGCTCTTTGGAATTTCCCAGCCTGCTTTTAGCCCAATCCCCTGCACTTGGAAAGTATCTTCAAAGCGATTCCCCCATAGGATCACCCACTGTGGGCCATCCACCGGCTCTGATTCCTTTCACCCTCATCTCCCTCGGTCCCTTCCCCATCCACTCTTAGCCTTCCCAGTAGCAGCTTATGAGGACAGCAGTTCTGGGAATGACCAGGGCTTCCCCAGGGCCACCCCACCCCGTCCACCTGTCTCCCCAGCTGGGACTCTGGCAAGGCCTCCCCTCTCTCTCCAACCCAGGGCCCAGGGACACCAGCTGGACTCTGACGTACAAAGTTGCCTTCATCAACATAAATGTGTGTCATCTGATGTGCCAGGGCAAGCCCAGGCCCCAGAGGCAGAAACAGAGTCCCAAACAGGGAAAGAATGTGTCCGCAGCCCACCCAAGGCATCCATGTCACCCACGGGGCCAATCACCCACGGGAGGTCTGCCGGGGACTGAAGATCACCCTCATCTGGAGTAGAAATTGGAGCAAGATTTCTGGGGAGCTACTTGGTACTTGGGGCGAAATGAAAAAGATGTGTCTGTACCCACCCAACAGCCCACATTGTGGCTCCTCAGTGACAGACACCATGAGCATGGGATCTGGCAGCCACTCTCCTGGGTTGTGTCCCAAAAAAACAACGGGACCGCCATACAAAGGTCCATGGCCACACTATCCACAACAATCCAAAGGCAGAAACAGTCCAGGGTCTATCAGCGGCTGAGTGGGTGAACCAAATGGTAGATGTACATGATGAAGTTTTGCTCAGCTTTTTAAATGGAATGCAGAGCCAGATATGGTGCTGTACACCTATAATCCCAGCACTACAGAAGGCTGAGGCAGGAGGATCTAGAGGTTGAACCCAGCCCGAACACTCTGAGGACTTAGTGAGACCCTGTCTCAAAATAAAAAATATAAAAGGGCTGGGGATATAGCTCAGTGTGAAGGCCCTGGGTTCAATTTCTTCCTTCCTTTCTTTTTTTTTTTTTTTTCTGGTCTTTTTGAGACAGAGTCTCACTATGCAGTTCAGACTGGCCATGAGCTCACTTTGTAGCCCAGGCTGGCCTCAAACTTGCAATGATCCTCCTGCCTCAGCCTCCCAAGTGCTAGTGTTACAGGTGTGCGCCACCACACCTGGCCCTGGGTTCAGTTTCTAGTATTGAAATACAAAAAGGAAAGAGAAAGTCACAGATACAGACAGATATAAATGAAAGGACAGTTGGCCACATTGATCAGAAAGGTGTTTGAAAACATGAATGTTTGTCATCATGCACAGAAGTTCTGGAAGGAAGGATGGACACTCCATGCTCAAGTCCACCATCTTTCTGGGATGGAATTAGAGAGGGTGTGTGTGTGTGTGTGTGTGTGTGTGTGTGTGTGTGTGTGTGTGTGTGTGTGTGTGTGTGTGTGTGTGTATGTGTGTGTGTGTCGTCTGTCTGCTTTGCACATTTGTTTTGTAATTTCCCAATTTCTGGAGCAAACTTGTGTAACCAGCAAGTTTCAGAGCAGGAAAAAGACTTGAGAAGTGCAATTTTTCCAGAAGTCCTGCCAGCCCATCCTGAGATGGTGCGGCTGAGTCACCCTGCCCAGCTTGGGCGTCTGCCCTGCTCCCAGCCACCTCCTTCCTGCCAGGAGGCCAGGAGGGATTCAAGAAGGGCTGAGGAACATTCTAGGCCAGGGGATCCCAGAGACTCTCCTCCCAGGTCCAGTGGGATCATTCCTTCCTCCCTTCAGGTTTTCAGGCAGTCCTCATCCATGCCTTCATTCATTCGCTTGCGCCTCTCCTGCGCCTGACACCTGCTGGACGCCTGCTTAGGCATGGAGAGGTCTGGAAGCCCCAGAAATGGCTGAAGCAGGAAGGGAAACTTTGCTCTTTGCCTGCTGCCTCAGCTGACACCTCTGCAAGCCCCAGCCGTGCAGCAACAGGTGCTGCCTCTCCCCCGTGGCACACCTGGCAGCAGGGAGAGGGCACCAGGTTCTCTCCAGAGAGGGGCTGGGGCTTCTCCAAAGCAGCCCACCCCTCACAGCCTGCTTTGGACAACACAGCTTGCTCCCCTCCTTGAGCTGGGCTCTGCTCCTAAGGGAGGACATGTCTGGGGCTAGGACCAAGCATCAGCCCAAGCCCTGCCAGGAGCTGCCTGTGTGTTGTGAGCTTTAGAGCAATGGCCTGAGAGAGCAGACCCTCACAGCGGAGATGCCTAACACACAAGTCATTCTTGGCCCAGAACTCCAGTGGTACCAGAACAAGAGCCACATGCCCTGTGGAATCAGGGCCCTGCCACCTTCTCCAAGCCCCTGTCCACATCCCCACGCTGCCATGCTGCACTTTCAGACTGCTTCTCCCATCCTCCAAGAGCTTTCTACCTCAGGGCCTTTGTACCTGCTGGGATGTTTTTCTTCCAGGTCTCTGCAGGGCTGGCTGGCTCTTGCATGGGGGTCTCAGAAGAAATATTGGCTCTTCTCTCATCAGTTTCTAAGTGACAACCCCTGACATGTATGTGCCCATTCCCCATTTGATTTCCTTCAAGGTCTATGTGACTCTAAAAGTATTGTATGCACCAGGACCTTCCTGGGCACTGTTTTCTGTCCCAGATACTGAGTGCCTAGAACAGGGACCAAGAGCTTACGGCTGTACTCATCTTCTCATGCACAGCAGGTGCTCGGTAAGGGTTTGTTGAGTGCATGTGTGATGTACAAATGAGGAATAGTTGGTCCACGAGACACAGGCCACCGTCCTGCCACAGAGGGGTGACGGAGAAGCTTTCTGCTCTCCACCATGTGTCCACTTTAAACCATCATGGGAACCTACCTGCTGGGCACTGGGCCTGAGTTCACAAGGTGACCCCAGTCCTTTGGTGTTAATATTCTCTGAAGTCTGCGTCAGAGAGAAATAAAAAGAAAGCCTCCCCCCCACACCCACCCCAGCCTCACCCACCCTCCACCCAAGAAAGGCCCAGCGAGCAGCCCAGAGTTTGGGACGAGTCAAAACCAAAGCCAAAAGCAGGGTCTGGCCCAGAGCTGGGCCCAAGGCTGCCTTTGAGGGCCAGCTGTGCCCGGCGCGTTTGCAGCGCGGGCGGCACAGCTGCCAGATGTTCCCTCGAGCATTGCCACTTCAAACGCCACCAGGCTCACACCCATTACCTGTGCAGCCTTTGTGGATATCAAAGGGGAGGCGGTGGCACTTTCCCTGTAATCACGGGGCCTCAACCTGCCTTTAATGGACCATTAGGGAATGCTTCGAGGAGAGTCCCCAATCATTATTGTGTTCTGATGGCTGGGGCGCCCATCTGGAGGGGCCCACGGGCAGCCACCTGCAGTGCCAGCTCTGGGGAGGCCTGGCTAGATGCAGCACAGGGATGGAAGTCAGGGGCCACAGCTTCTGGAGCCCAGGTTCGCCCGCCTCACCTGCCCAGCCAAGGAGTCTCGCCCTCTGGCCAGGTACTCTGCCAGCTGCTTGCTGTGAGGCCTCAGGCAGGTGCCTTGCTCTAGCTGAGGCTGTTTTGTAACTGTCTGTGGGGAAAGTGGAGAGAAGTCACCACGCGGGGTCACTTTGTAAACAATAACACCCAGAACAAATGTGTATCCGGTAATCATGTCCCCCAAATCCACATCCACCCGGAACCTCAGGCTGTGACCTTCCATGGAACAAGGATCTTTGCCAATGCAGTGAAACTAAAGATCAAGAAGCGGTCCTCTTGGATTAGTCACTGAATCCAGTGACTATGTGTGTCCCTAGGAGTGACAGACAGAAAGGAACAGATTTGGGCATTCAGAGGAGGGGGCCACATGCAGACAGAAGCAGAGATGGGAGCAATGCCACATGCCAGGGGACACCAGGTGCCGCCGGAAGCTGGAAGAGACCAGAAGGAAGCCCTCCTTAGAGCGTCAGAGGAAGTGTGCCCCGCCGACGTCTCGCTTCGGGCTTTGAGTCCACAGACCTGTGACAGAAAAAACATTCTGTTAAGGAACCAAGTTTAGAGGGGTTTGTTACAGCAGTCCTGGGAAACTAATGAAAGTGCAAGTTCCTTGTGGTTGGGGCAGCTCTGGCCCCACAAGCTATGTGTTCTCAGGCAGGTGAAGTTTCTCTCTGAGCCTCATTTGGAAGAGGGAAGTGCTCCTGGGGATCTTGAAACAATCCACATGGAGCACGTGGCTGGCTCTGCGCAGTCAGGAAAGGTCACCCTCACCATCCTTGTAGCTGTTAGCATTCTAGGACCTGCAGGCTCCTGCTCATTGAATCATTCACTCACTGCCTAGTTGTAATCATCTGGGAATGGAGCCGGGCTAGAGGAGACAAAACCGTATCTTAGGGATACGCTTTGAACTCCCAGATCAAGCTGGTCCTGAAGTCAGTGCTACCTCTGACTTCTTAGTTTCAAGTCAATAAACCCCCTGGCACACACATGCACACAGGCACACACTTGAAGAAATGGTAAGGTTCATTGTTTCAAACTCTCAAGATTTGGGGGATGCTGTTTTGGTTTTTTTTAATTTTGTCTTTTTATTTCTTTTTTTTTTTTTTGTCTTTTGGAGACAGGGCCTTACTATGCAGTTCAGGCCGGCCTTGAGCTCACTTTGTGGCCCAGGCTGGTCTCAAACTCACAATGATCCTCCTGCCTCAGCCTCTTGCGTGCTGGGATTACAAGGGTGCACCACCATCCCGAGCTTGAGGGATGCTTATTGCTGCAATGTAACCTAATTTTCCTGACTGCTACATCAGTCACCACTTAGAATTATGGCTAGTGAGCAGCTGTCTATTGGAGTATACATCCTCCAGCTGCCCTTAGATCTAGGTAGAGCCATGGGGCTACTTTTTACCAGTTGGTGTGAGTGGAAGAGCCTTAGAGATTAAGAAAGAGGTGGCCTCTGTGCCCTTGTCCTGCTGCCAGCTGAGGGTGAAGCACCTGATGAGGAGCACCAGGGCAGGGGTGCATAAGCCGCTGCCTGCAGCTGATGCCGACCAACCATAGTCCAACCCAGGCCTGCCTATTTGCGCATGCGTCATCTGCAGATCCTCTCACGACTGGACTCAGAGATGAGCAGCTGCAATGGAGATGTGGTCCACACACCCAGAGATTGAGGTGAGAAAGAAATTTATCACAGCCTCCACCAGCACAGCCCTAACACGAGGCTGATAGCCGTGGGATGGTAAAATAACAGGGACTTGGGTGTCTAAGGCCTGCTTTCTATTCCTTCGCTCATTCTTTCACTCAATAAACCTTACTGTGGAGCTCAACTGTGTCCCAGGCTCATGGCAGATGCGGGTATAGTACGAAGAGCTGGATAGGATTTCCTTCTCTGCTGTGGTGTAGGGGATCAGGCCCTGAACATGCTAAGTGAGAACGCTACCCCTAAGCCGCCTCCCAGCCCTGGACATGATTTCTGTGCTCAGAACTTGTGATTTTGACGTAGTAGCCAAGAATCAACTACTAACGAATCTCCCCCAGCCCAGCCTCAGTTTCCCTCATGAGATAAGGCGCCGGTCCCGAGGCCCTGACTCCTCTGATCTTCCCAAACTGTCAGGACATGTGTTGTGGATTGAACTGGTGATTGAATTGATTGAAAGTACATGGCTAAGTCCTAACGCTTAATCTCTCTGAATGAGATCTTATTTTTAATTTTTTAATTTTTTATTTTTTGCAACACTGGGGATCGAACTCAGGACCTTGCACTTGCCAGACAGGTGCTTATTCCACGGAGCTATATCCCCAGTCTTGAGATCTTATTTTTAAATAGGGTCGTTGTAGGTATCATGAAGTCTTAGTGGATTAAGATGAAGTCTTATTGGATTATGATAGGCCGCTAATTCACTGACTTGTGCTTCATTTTGTTTTGTTTCGAGACAAGATCTTGCTAGGTAGCCCAGGCTGGCCTTGAATTCATAGCAAACCTATTGCCACAGCCTCCTGAGTGCTGGGGTTACAAGTGTGCCTCACCATGCTTGGCTGACTTGTGCTCTTACAAGAAAAGAAAACAGAGTCATGGATACACAGGAGAGGATCGCATGTTGACAGAAAGCTTGGAGAGCTGTATCTGTAAGCCAAGGATGGCCGCTTACTCTGAAGTTGGAAGAATGAGGCAGGATCTTTCCCTGGAGCTTTGGAGGACAGTAGGACAGCTCCTGGTCGTTTGTTACAGCAGCCACAGGAAGCTAAGTGGGCGGGGACCATGGAGAACCGGGCTCTTCCAGGTTGGGAGGCATCAAAGATCTCAGAGCAGAGAGGAGCTGACAAGGTCCTCACTTATAACCAACTTCTGGGAAGGGCCCAACCCACTGTGTGCAACAGAGATGAGCTGGCCCTGCTCAGCCTGCCCAGACTGCAGAATGGTGAGTACAGAAATGGAGGATGTTTTAAATTTTTATTTATTTGGGGTACTGGGGATTGAATCCAGGCCTTTGCCCTGAGCTATGTCCCTAGCCCTTGTTTTTAATCATTATTATTATTTTATTTTATTTATTTATTTTTTGAGGCAGATTTGGGCTGGACATGTACCTCCACGGTAAAGCGCATGACCAGGGAACAGAGCCTTGTTAAATTACCCAGGTTGGGCTCAAACTTTCAATCTTCCTGCTTCAGCCTTCCCAACTGGTAGATAGGTGGGCACCACCACACCTGGCTATAGTAGATATTTTAAGCCCTAATTTTGGAGTGAGTGCTATGTAGTAAGACATCACAGAAATATCAGCCATGCTACAAATACCCCCAAAATTTGGTCACAAAATCAAAACAAACAGTGAACCACAGCTTGGCCTGGACATCACCTCTGAGTGTATTTGGCCCCTCAGGCCAGCTTGGTCACATTAGGGCCGTGCCCACACCCCTATACCCATGTCCTTCTCCTTGGGGGCGAGCAGCAGAGCCAGGTCGTGGTCTGCTTGGGCATGAGGCTGATGCAGGATGCTGGCCGAGTCCACCCTCAAGGAGGGACAGCTGAGCGAGTCCCAGCATAGACCTAGCCGCAGACCCAGATGCAGGCCTGTCTCTTCCAGCAGCTGGGGTGCAGGAGGAAGGGGTCTGGAGGAAGACTGGAAACCAAAGGCAAGCTCAGGGCCCTGCGAGGGCTGCGGAGGGAAAATTCTTCCTGCTAAAGGTCACGGTCCTGGGCATTCCTCATCCCGAGCCCCATGAAAGTCTTCATTCTCCACCCCAGCAGCGCCCAGCAGCGAACACAGCCCCAGGGGAGAAAGACGCTTTTCTCTCTTCTTTTCCTCTTCCCTAATGGGTGTTTTGTGTTTATATGGAATAACTGTCACCCAGGCCCAGGCCTAGAGCTTCTGCACTAGGTCCCCAAAGGCTCTGGGCTCCCTTGGGGAGCTGAGAGGCACAGTAGGTGTCATCCCTCTGCCCCCAGGTCCGCAGAAGGGCACACCAGCCAGACCCGGGCTTCTGCAGCCACGACTCTCAGCTCACTCAGATGCCAGCCCTGACTGTGGCCGCTTGTGCTAAGTAAAGATGTGGCATCACCCATCCAGGCCTGGGAATACTTCCAGTGTTGGGGTACCAGACGCCCAAGGGCTCTTCTCACGGCTGGCTGCCGGTGCCCGGGAGGAGCACTTGATAGCAGGTCCAGCCACGGAGTCCTGGGCTTTATTCACCTCGCAAGCACAGAGCTGGAGCCACAGAGCCCATACAAGGCAACTTCCTGCTTTCATGGTCTCCTAAAGGAAGAGGAGGAGGCAGGCCTGCTCTCATCCTGTTACCTTCCACTTCCTCTCTGGGTGACACGGGCACAGCCGCCTCACCTCCCAGTCTCAGTTGCCTTATCTGTTAAATAGGTGCAAATCATTCCCGCCTCGGGGGTACTGAGAAGATTCAGGGGCTGATTTCCAAGGGCCTGCCCACTTTGGGGGCGGTCTTCCCCCCTGGGCTGGCTCAGGGTGCTCTAGAGAAGTGGGGAGTGCTGCTGATAACTG
Organism: Dinomys branickii; assembly: GCA_004027595.1. Taxonomy (NCBI): domain Eukaryota; kingdom Metazoa; phylum Chordata; class Mammalia; order Rodentia; family Dinomyidae; genus Dinomys; species Dinomys branickii. Next base: position 11,777 of record PVLD010018581.1, on the reverse strand, counting down.
CCTGGAGACCCAGGGTCCCAATTAGCAGGCCTCTCACCCTACAAGCCCCAGTGGCCTGCCCTAACTCCCCAACACCTGTGTCTGACACTTGGCCTTTACTCAGTATCAGGAAGTTTACTGTGCCCAGGGGCCCAGGCTGCCGTAATGGGTGGCCCTAGGGGGTCCTGCCCTTTGAAGAGGGTCTTTATGGTAATTGATGGTAATGGTGAGCAGCCCCCAGGATCCTGAGGCCCCAGGTAGGAAGGCCCCTGGGAGATAATCGAATTAGCCTAAAAAACAAATTACTTTCAGGCAAAACAAATCACTTTCCGTCAGGGAGCACGGATAGGAGCCCAAGGTCACAGAGTTTCTGAGAGCTCAGGGTGCCCAAATCCCTGGAACACTGGGGTGACCACAAAGCAGAGACCAGGGGGCCCCAGGTCAAACCAGACCCCATCCCCCATTAGAGCACCAGGACTGGAGGCCCTTCTGGGGCTGAAATGCTTGTTTGGTTTGGGATTTTGTCAGGGAAGGAGCCAAGCTGTGGTCCGAGCGTGACACGTGCATAGCTGTGTGAGGATGCAGATGTAGGTATTTTTCCAGAGATCCCTCAGAGAAACCCTTGGGACAAGTGCTTTGACACCCCAGCCATTTCCTACAAGATCTGAGCACCTGGCTAATTGGGCAAACCACAAATGGGGTGACTAACTGATTCAGTTTGTCCAGGACGTTGCTCATTTTTGCCAAGTGTGGCCCTCGGTAACCAGGATCCTCTAAGTATGCACAGGAGGGGCCTTCATGGCCCACCTTTAGAAGATGTAGGTCACATCACCCCTGGTGGCTTCCCAGAATCCTTCACTCCCAAGCTGGGCTTCCCCTCCTGCAAGGATGGCTGACAGTGGGGTGGGGGTCCCCACACGCCTGTTTGTCCTCATCCTTGCCGCAGGGTAATAAGTCCTGCCAGGTGAGGAGATCTTGTTGTGTGTTGGTGACCTAGTAGGGCACAGGTTGTGTTCCACCTTGGTCCTGTATAGAGTCTGCCCAGTTGGTTCTCAGTGAAGCACCCTGGCCATACCTGCAGAAGGGCAAGCGGAAGGTCAGCAGTGGCCTCTGTCACTGAGGTCTTCACAGCACAAGGGAGGAGGCAGGAAAGTAACCAGGGGTCACCTGGCCACAGTGGACACATAGCCCAAGAACAGAGGGGCACCCATGACAGAGGACCTTCCAGGCAGAGGGGTCAGCCCGAGAAAGACACAAAGCCACAAAAAGCAGCATCCATCAGCAAAGCCAGGGACTCCCATGCCTGGTGAGCTAGAAAGGAAGATCTGTGCTTTCCAGCTCCCTCCAAGACTTTGCTTTTCAGCCCTCAACACAGGGGCTTGGCTTTTCTAGACCCCAGCATGGGGCAGTAAGCTCCAGTCCAGTCCACACCTTGTCTCTTTCTTGCTGCATGACTTTGGGCAAGTGACTTAACCTGCCCTGTAGAAGGTTCTAGAACGTTCCTTCCCAGCCCATCTCCTCCATCTCACCTGATAACTGTGGTTGCCATTTCACTCAGGAAAGTGGGTACGCACAGCCTCTGTCTTTGCAGGCTCCAGCCCCTGGGCCTAGACACCTAGCCTCTTGGTCTACCCTGGTTCCTGCCAGGCCCCGTTGTGGACAGTGACAATCCCACATGGTCCCTCTACCTGCAGGCCAGTATCCCCTCGAGTGGTGAAGCCTTCCGTCCCTCCCCTGGAACCTGGGCTGGCAGTGACACACATTTGCCTCAAATGTGAGGAGTGGCACCATGCAACCTGGGGCCTGGGGCCCCTGATGGAGAGAGGTGTGTGGAGGACACAGAGCCACAGCGGAGGTGCCAGGGTAACCACTGAGACCTCTGGCCCAGCCTGGCTCCTGTGCATGGAAGTCACGTGTGGGAGCTCCAGTGACCACACAGGGGGAGCAGACCCTCTGCCAGCCCTTGGTTCCTGGGCCCAGAACTGCCCGCAGCATGAGTCTTGTTTGAAGCCTCTGTGTTGGGAAGGTGTATTGTGCACTTACCTGTTTTTATTTCTTATCTCCACACACTCAAGTTAAAGCTCTAGGAGGGCGGGGCTTGATTTAGCCCCCTGCTGAGTCCCCGCCCACAGAAGGCAGATTAGTGTGGACGTGGAGTAGAGCAGGCTGCAGTGTGCGTGGCTCGCAGTGAACCTCAGGAAAGGCTGCCAGCAAGACTCTGGCGGTCCTCAGGACTCCTGCGGATATTAGGGTGACAGGCTCTGGCTCCTGGCTGGCAAGAGAGGAGGCAGCCACCTTTCCAGCCAGGCTGGCCAGCAGGCCCCAGGACTGCTGATGGTGTGGGGACAGCGGTCACCTCTCATCTGTCCCCTCGGCTCACCTTCTGCTTCTCTGACTCTCAAATGGTCCCTTAATTGACCATTTGGCCCCTAAATTAGGGGTGATTAGGATCAGCCCCCAAGCAGCCTCTCAGATGGCAGCTTGGGGTCTGCAGGCCCTTGTCAGGGTCCCAGGGGTTCTTCGGCTTGGTCACATAAAGGTCAGCCCTCTAGCCAGGTATGGGTGCTTGGGCGACCCCCGACCCTGGGGATTCAGTCCTGAAGGAGTCTACATAAGGAAGTGTAGGGGCACAGTATGCTGATACCCCTTACATGCCAGGTGGAACTCCAGAGCTCCCCACAGCCAGTGCTCAGCTGGACACCATTTCTGCAGTGCCCAGGCACAGGGATCCCCATACATGCAATACTCTACCCAGAGGCCACAGGCACTGAGCTCAGTGTGCAGAGCGAGTGCCACTTCCTCCTGGCTGCCAAAGCCAAGGCAAATCAGTCCACACCTGCAGAAGGGGGTAGTCACAGAATCGCATGTGGTGACGTTGTTCCAAAGGGCTACGTGGCATGATGGCTGAACTACTCTTTCTATATGCAGGGAAGAGTCAACCCCTGTTTCTGGGAGAGATGCTGTGTCCCCCCTCAGTCCTCGGGCCAACCTGACATGCCAAGCTGAAGAGGCCTTATTGGGCTTCCCCGGCCGGGGAACTTCCTGGATGCCTGCTCATTTACCCTTCTCCTGGATTTGCTTGTGAGATCATGTGTGTGTGCAGGCGTGCATGCATGCATGAGGGGGGGCCTTTCTCTGGGCAGTCTGAACCCATGTATGTGTACACATCTGCACAAGCTCCTGCTCCAAGTCCAGGCAGGTGGACCACCGTGCACAGCTGCTTGGGTTGTAGTCGACACAAGAACTTCTGGCTGATGACCAGCCTTCTCTTACTTGCTCTGCTGTGGGCCCAGAGCAAGGGGCACCTTTTCCTCTGTCGCACAAAGATTCTGCTAGTAGCAGCCAGGACTGCAGGAGCCATGCTGCCCAGAGCTCCTGCCTTCACTACCCTTTCAGCCGATGCCCATCACTCTCTCAGGCTTGACCCTGGCTACCGCCTCCCCCTGGTCCCTCCAGCTGTGGAACCCCCTCCCTGACCTATCCCTCTGATTGGCATGATTGATGCTATCTTGAAGCAGGCAGGGCCATCCAGCATTGCCATGTCCCCTTATCCTGGCCTGGCCAGCAAGGTTGCGGTGGGAGAAGAAGAGGATCAGGGTTAGCCCTGGCCAAGGACCAGCCCAATGCCAACACTCCCAGGACCAACTGCCACAAGAGCAGTGACAAGTCAGCAAGGGAAGTGGCCCTGTGACCCTGAGCTGGCACGGGGGGCACATCTGGAACAATCTTAGGGAGCAGGGTATGTCCCAAGGCCATGTGACCTGAAGCCTGTGCCCAGTGTCCCCTTGAAGGAATAGCCCAGCAACTCCAGATGAACCGGGGGACACCTGCTGCAGTGGAAGGAGGCAACTTGGGTCCAGCCCTACTTGGCCACATCACAGTGCAGCCTCCTCCGGCTGGGCTTGCACTGGGCTGCAACCTCCTGTCAGAAACCAAGGGTCCTGTCCCTCTGCTGGTAGATGGTCCCCATGTTCCTGGACTACCCGACAAAAGATGGTGCACACAGTAGGTGCACAGCCTTCTGAAACCAGAGACAGGGCTCCCTGCAGGTTGGGATGGTGTTGGGCGTCTGTGTACCTGGCAGGTGGAGCAGGCAGGTGTTAACCAGCCCCCGCTCCCCCGCTCGGTCACCTCAGAATCTCACAACTCCAGGCCCCCTCCCCGATGCTTCCCACCAGCTTCTAACACCTGGATGGTGTGCAGTCTTGATGTGGCCCCTCTGATGTGCACATTCTGAAATCCAAATCCCTTGGCTGGGGGCCTACAGGCCAGCCCAGCTCCAGGGAGAGGCCTGCAGCATGGCACCCACTGCCCAGCCAGCTCTGCAAGGGGCTGTCTCCATAAGACCACCTTTACTCCAGGTCCTCCCACCCCCCCATCCAAGGTCCATGGCCCTGTGGAATGCCACACCTTTGAAAAGTCACAGCCCCCCATGAACTGGGCCTCAGGTGTCCTCCAGCTGCCTCCCACCTCTGAACAATTTATGGGGGTCAATCCTTGTCCTGGTGCCAGCTGGCCTCCAAAGTGCTTTACAACCTGCTCAGAGGGCGGAGGAGGGAGCAGGCCCCCGCGACAGCCCCAGAGCCCTGGTGGCCCCGCCATTTGTCACCCAGGTCAGAGCAGGCAAGGGAGCTGCCCGGAGCCCTCCTGGCCACCATGACGGCGGGCTCCTCCCTGGGGCTCAGATTCCCTGTGCACGGCGCTCATTCTTAGAGCAAAGCCATCCAAGCGCAGAACCCTCCAGACCCCCGGCTTCTGGGGCACCAGGCCCTGAGGTGCTAAAAGGGGCCAATAAAAGCTCCTCTTCAACATTGCCCTGAGGACTTGAGATGACAGCTGCCTGGTGATGGCATCTCAAGGCTTGATGTGGCTGCAATTGTTCTAACATCAAAGTGTAAATGGCCCAGGATCTCACCTTCCCAGCATTTCTCCTGCAGACCCTCCCTCCAGGCCTTCTTGGTGGTGGACTCTGTATACTCTGCAAAGTGCATGTGAGACTCATGCAGTTTCTTTGTTTGGTTGTTTGGTTGGGGTGTTTTTGGTACTAAAAATCGAACTCAGGACCTTGTGCCTGCCAAGCAGGCACTTGGTCGCTGAGCTATATCCCTGGAATTTAAGTTAGTCTAAAGCAAACACTCACAGGACCACATCCGCCTGGAGCACAGACATGGCTGGTGCCTGGCAGCCCCCTGTGCCCTTGCTGAGCTGGGCCAGCCTACCCGGCTTGGGGCATTCCTTCTTTTCTGTGCAGCTTCACAACCAGGGCACACCTCTCTGCAGAATGTCCCGCGGTCTCCCTGTGGGTGTGCATCTCATGGTATTCATGAGATCTATATGTGGATACAGAAGCCTGGAGCCTGTCTATTTACCTTTATACTAGTCCCTGGTGTGAATGTGCTGCAGTTTACTTATCTGTGCCCCTGTGGAGACACACGTGGGCTGCTGTGGTCTGGGGCCATAGGGATGCTCCTTAGGGTACCTTGGTCGTGAGGGAAATTGCCACAGCAGTCACAGAGCAGGTGGACATCTGACTTTGCCAAATGATGCTAACCTCTTGTTTTAAGTGAATTTTGACTCTGCAATATATAAAAAGGTCTTGGAAAAGCACAGGTAGGGTGAGCATGTTCACGCATGAGTGTGTGCACACGCGCGTGCATGCACATACACACACACACACACACACACACAGAACAGACAGCCTCCTTCACAAACCCTGCTGTGTGCCAGGATGTCAGGCAGGAGACACAGGCACGAGACTTGGAAACAACTGGCTGTTGAGAAGTGGGCAGCTGTGTTGTTTAATTCACGCCTTTTCTTTCTACTAAAGGTAGTGCGTGGTCGTGAGAGGACAATCGGAAATCAGACACCGAGTGGAGGGAAAGTAGGCCTGTATCCTCCTCCCAGGCCTGGCTTAAGGTGCTCCACTGCACGCCAGGGCTGCGGCCAGGGTTGCAGCACAGACACCAAGGCTCTATGACCTCTGACCTCTGCTCGCACCTGAGGCCAAAGCACCCACCTACCCACGCCACTTGCACTCCTGGCGCCTGAACTATATCATTGCACACCTACAAGGCACTGAACACTGTGGTGGGTGCTGGAGGGACAGCAGAGTTGGGAAGAGTTGGGATCTGCCTGCAGGAGAGGTGGCAGTTGAAACGAACAGCACGTGTGGCTGATGAGCACAGGTTAAAAAGGTCATGTCACGCAGAGCTGAGCTAGAAGCCAGAGGCCCTGGCATCTGTTTCTTCCCCACCAAACTCATCCCTGAGTCCCTGGTGAGCTATGAGGGGCCACAATTACACCACCCACCACCAATCTATTGACTGTGGAGTTGTGCAGTGCGCAACCATGCAACATGCCCAGGACTGTGCAGGGTATTGCTGTGCCTTCATCCTATAATCTTCAGGGTGGCCCAGTTCAAGGGAGGAAACTGAGGCTCAGGGGGGCAGGGAGTGTCACAGAGCAGGTCAATGTCAGACCCAGGAGGAGACTCTGAGGACACCAGCTCTGAGCTGTAAACTGAACCACAGGTGGCAGTCCCCAATTTGTCCCCTGCCCATTAACAGCCCCAACCTCTGAACCACACTGGGCGTCAAGGAATTAGAGCAGAGATATGCCACCTTTTGGGCACTGACACCCCTATTCTTATTTAATTCCACCCCGCCCCTCTCGGTTCCTCCAAGTGTCAGCTGGCAAACATCTGTCCTGTAAATCAAAGTGCTGAGGGGCTCGCCAGGTTTGACAGGTCTCTGAGAATTTCATGGAGCCCTTCAGAGAAGACACCATTGTGAGTGGTGGAAAGGTCTCACAGAGTTAAAAGCCTCCTTCTCCTGCACAAAGTGGCCAAGAGACCAGCTCAGTGGGGAGGTCACAGCCCCGGGCAGGCAAGGCAGCCAGCCGGGGAGCGTGGATTCCGTCCCAGAGGGCAGCGCCTCTGACCCTCTAAGGAAAACACCGGCCAGGTTCCGGCTGGGGGAGCCTGAGTAGAAGCCATTGTGTGGCCGCGCTGATTTGTTTGGGAGTAAGGTGCCACTGGGGGACTTGCAAGCCCGTGCTGGCTGCGTACCTTTGACCACTGGAGCTTCACCGATGTCCCTCCATGCTGATGGATGAGAGTCGCTCATCCACACCCGGGGTTCCTTTGTCTGCTGCCCGAGTTAACTTTAAAAACATCTTTGCTGGTCTAATAGCTTCTGTGTTGGGATGATAAAAGCGATCCATTTACACAGTGGGAGAGGTAGGGAAAAAAGTCATGCGAAAATGAGAAAAAATGGGTGAATCCGTTAGTTTTTCAATGAATCTCCATTGAAATTTTTGATCTTTTAAAAATTTTCCCCCTTAACAATTGCCGGGGTGGGATGGGGGCTTCACTCTGAGCTATATCCCCAGCCTTTTTTATGTTTTGAGACAGGATCTCACTTAATCCCTAAACTGCCCAGTCTGGGTTCAAAATTGGGATCCTCCTGGCTCAGCTTCCCAGAGTACTGAGATTACAGGTGTGCATCACCATGCTTAGCTCTTACTTTATACTGTATTTGTTTTGAGACAAGATCTTCCTATGAATTACAGGCTCAGCTTGAACTCACTATGCAGCCCAAACTGACCTCAAATTTACAGTGATTCTCCTGTCTCAGCCTCCCAATTGCTGGGATTACAGGTGTATGCCTTCATGCCAGGCTCTGATTTATACTGTCACAGAATAAAAGAAAACTGTTTTATTTTTTAAAATTAATTTTTTTTGGGCTGGGGATATAGCTCAGTGGAATAAGCGCCTGCCTAGCAAGCGCAGGGTCCTGAGTTCGATCCCCAGTACCGCCAAAAAAAATAAAATAAAAATAAAAAATAAAATTAATTTTTTTTGAGATTAGGGTCTCCCTATGTAGTACAGGCCAGCCTTGGAACTCACTATGTAGCCCAAGATGGCCTCAAACTCACTGCAATCCTCCTGCCTCAGTCTCCCAAGTTCTAAAATAATGACATTTTTATTGTAGAGCTGGATGTTCTACTTTTTTCTCTTTGCCTCCTCTGTGACAGTGTTCCCTTAGGGCACCATGTAACCTGTAGCTGAAGATTCAGATTTTTCTGGTCCTCTCCTACTTTAAAACTGGGATGGGGCAGCTGTGGTGGTGCATGCCTATAATCCCAGCACTTGGGAGGCTGAGGCAGGAAGATCGTTGCAAGTTCAAGACCAGCCTGGGCTACAAAGTGAGCTCAAGGCCAGCCTGAACTGCATAGCGAGACCCTGTCTCAAAAGGACAATAAATAAATAAATACATACATACATACAATACATACATACACCTGGGGTGGGAATCTGAGGCCTCGAGATGGAACCTGCCCACTGCTTATTAGTATATAGCCCATGAGCTAAGGATGCTTTTGGTATCTGTAAAGGGTATTTTTTTAAAAAAAAAAAAGGTCAAAAGAGCAATAACATTTTGTGACACATGAAATGTATGCAGTATAAATCTCAGTGCTACAAATAAAGTTTTATTGATATACAGCATGCACACTGATGCTTAGGCCCCCTATTTCAGAACTACAAGCTCAAGTCAGGTGTGGAATCTAAATGCAGCAGTCCAGAAGGCTGAGGCAGGGGGATTTCAAATTTGAGTTTTGCCTGGGCAATTTAGCAAGAGCCTTTCTCGAAACAAAAAGGGCTGGTGAGGCAAAGACCCCCGGTTCAATCCCTAGCATCACAAAACAAGCAACAACAACAAAAGTCACAACTGCAAAGCTGAGGTGTTCTGAGGGAGACCTTGTGTCCCTCTAAGCTAAAAATATTTATCATCTGCCCCTTCAGAGACAGCTGACCCACTGTACCCTAAACAGGCTCCAACCAGCATCCTTGCATATCCCTAGAAGAACTTCCCTTAGGATAGATTCCTGGCTGTGGAGCAGTCCCGGCTAAAGGGACAGACAGTTTGAAGCTGGTTCCATCTTTGAGTCTGGCAACCAACCAGCAGATGCTGTGGCAAGTGCTGCATCTGGGCAGGTGCAGCCTGGGGACCTACAAGGTGCCCTACTTGCCGAAACTCGAGTCCCAGAATGTTGAGATTCACGGTTAGGCCTGGCCTCCTCTGTTCTCCCAAAGGCTCCTGATGTGACCCTGAGGGCACTGTGGCTTCTGCAGAAGCAGAATGCTGATGGGCATTGCTGGACCCATGGCGGGGAGTCCAGCCAGGTCAGAGCCCTCCCCAGGTCACATCCCCCACCCACTGCCCCAAGAGGGGCTGCTGCCCACACCTGATTTCTCAGGTAAGATCTTCTCCCTTCTGCTTCACCCTTCAGATTTTCACTGGCCATCTGCATGCCTTCTTGGTGTCTTTTTTTGGGGAGAAGTGGGTGAGTACCAAGAATCAAACTCAGGACCTCACACTTGCCAGGCAGGTGCTGTGCCACTGAGCTAAATGTCCAGCCCTTCCATGTCTTCTGTGAAATAGCTCTTACTTCATCCCAGACAAACTCGGGACGGAGCAGAATGGTTTTGCAAAAAACAGGAGCCAGCAGAAAGGAAGCCAGGTCCCCAAGCCCATCCCACCTCTCTGGCTTCAGGAAACCCAGGTCAGGGTGCAGGAGGGGCTCCGCCTGATGGCCCTGGGCCAGAGGTGGCACAGGAGTGGTGGTGTGATGGCCGTGTCAGGGAATGGAGGGTCAATTTTCAAGCTGGATAGATTGGTAGGGATCAAGCCAAAGAACCCATCGGCCCCCACAGAGCCTAGAGGGAAGCCCCTCAGTGAACCAACATCCAAGAGCACCCCTGGCTCTCTGCTGGGGTGACTCTGAATCAACCTGCTATCTCCCCCAGGTCACCTCTGTCCAGTCTGGCCCCCATCTCACCAGTGTGTTCCTTATAGGTGCGCATCCTTTGCTGTCTACACATGGACACTCAAGGGATCCTGCACCCACTACTACTACCCTGGGCAAAGGACGACGTACCCAGGCTGAAGATCACTGTGCTGGGGTGGTGCACACGTTGATGGATGGTGTTTGCAGGGGCTGCATGGCGGATCTGCGAGAGGCAGGCCTCCCTGGGAGCTGCAAAGGTGACCTTACTAGGGAAAAGTGTCTCTGCATGCGTGATTAAGCAAAGGATCTCGGGGTGAGAGTATCCTTGCTGGGGAAGGGGGTGAAATCCACTGACAGCATCTGAGAAGAGAGAGGCCAAGGGTGCATTCAAGGTGGCAGCCCCAGCAGCTACAGAGGCAGGAAGTGTCTGCCTCAGAGTCCCAGATGGAGCAAGCCTGCCAGGCCATGCCACGTGGATTTCAGGCCTCCTGCCTCCAGGCTTGTGATAACACTGATTTCTACCCTTGGAGTTGCCAGTCCATCCTGAGTTACTCCAGGGCCCAGGGACTGGTACAGAGCCCAGAGCTCCATCTCAGAATCCCAGCCCTGATGTGTAGACATGGTACAGGTGGGAAACTGTACCGATGTGGTCAGCATGAGGATCAGCGGACATGCAGCAGTTGACAGAAACGGCTGTGGCTGTGGCCCCACTTGTTGCCCATCCTGGGCGGGGCAAGTCATAGCTCAAAAGAGCTGAAAGCAAGTGCCAGCCTGCCACTGCTCAGGAGAGTCCATTCACAGTGCCCAGCACTCGCAGTGTCCTCTGGGGTCTTCAGAATGCAGGAGGTGCCTCCGCTGCCACTGCACACACAGTGACCCAGGATCAGGAAGGGGACAGGTGGGCCAGCTGAGAAGCCAGGTTCCAGGCAAGTGTCCCCAGGGACAGAATGTATACCCACTCATAAACACACTCAGGGTCACCAGGCCCAAGTTCAAGAGGAATGAATGCTGTGAGGGAAGCTTTTTAAAGGAAGGCACCTTTAAAATCAAGAGAAACTCGGACTCAGACGCTGAGGCCAGAAGCTGTGCCCATCTGGGCTGTGTTTCTGCCCCCATGACACACCCCTATTTTGTGGGGCTCCCCCAGGCAGCATCTCCATGGGAGATACCTCTGCGCACTAAATAAGGACCAAAGGACATGTGTCGGGCTGCCTGGCTGGACCGCATTGAATGAGGTCCATATCTGTTTCTACCCTGGCTCTTAAACCCAGGATTAGCCCTCCTTGGCTGAGGCTTGAATCCCTGTCAAAGGGTGCAGCAGTGTTACCGCTCGGCAGTGACTGAGGGGACAGAAGTGAGCAGGCTTTGTCCTGGCCTCAGCCCCGCATCGGTACAACAGGGTTGTGATGAACCACTGCTCGCAGCCTGACGGGGCGCTTCTGTCACGCACAGTCCTGGGAAGACCCCAGGGAAGGGCAGCGCTGTCAGCCGGGGTAGAGGGCGGGCTGGCAGCTATAACCCGGCAGAGAAGGGAGCCCCTAGCGGTGAGGCCGAGGGTGGCAGGCCGAGTCCCCGGCGATTTGGGAAGTGGTCCATAGAGTAAACACAGCTAGAGGCCTGGGTCGAGACACCCTCTGCAGCCGCGGCTCTGCTCTTTCCTAGATGGGGAAGTGGGTCAAGGACTTGTCAGAAGCACACAGCAGGAGCCTCAGTAGGAATTCTCCAGCCTCTTGATCTGTGGTATGCGCGGCCAGAAACCCAAGCCGGAGGGTCGCCTGCAGCATCTGTTTAAATGCCTCAAAGCAGAAATGCCAATTAGGTCTAGAGGTTCCATTTAAACCAGCTATTCCTCTTCTGGGTATTTTCCCAGAAGATCTAAAAACATCATATCACTCTGATATATGTGCACCCATGTTTATAGCAGCACAATTTGTAATAGCTAAAATGTGGAAGCAACCCAAGTGCCCATCCACAGAAGACTGGATTAAAAAATTGTGGCATTTTTATAC
>PVLD010018580.1:0-38650 GCA_004027595.1 Dinomys branickii | reverse complement strand
CACGCACCGAGCGGTTACAGCAGTTCCAGCTCAGATTCTGACAGTCACGCACCGAGCGGTTACAGCAGTTCCAGCTCAGATTCTGACAGTCACGCACCGAGCGGTTACAGCAGTTCCAGCTCAGATTCTGACAGTCACGCACCGAGCGGGTACAGCAGTTCCAGCTCAGATTCTGACAGTCACACACTGAGCAGGTACAGTAGTTCCAGCTCAGATTCTGACAGTCACACACGGAGCGGGTATAGTAGTTCCAGCTCAGATTCTGACTCAGGAGTTTGTCCCAGAAGCTCTTTAACCATTGTTATGGGCTCCTTCTTTTCATTATTGCTTTAATTTTTAAATGGAAGGCTACTGATTTTATTTAACAGTTTAATAATGAACCAATAAAAGAGTCTAATCCTTCATGGGGCAGCCAGTAGCTGTTATAAGACATAAAAACATGTTGCTGTGTCAGGGTTTAGGTTTTGAGGACAGAATATAGACATGTGAGCTGGCTATTTGTCTTTTAAGTATAGAAAAAGCAACATTAGTTGCAACTCTTGATATTTCCTGGCTTCCCGCTTAAGAAGAAAAGCTAACTCGAGAGACCTGGTGGTCTCTCAGACATGCTTCACCTAGGTGCTCACAGAGGAGCAAGGAGCGAGGAGCCAGGAAGCCAGGAAGGAAAACTGGAAAGCTGTGCTGGCTGTGGGTGCCCGAGTTCACACAGTTCTTCAGAACTCTAGCAATCGCTCTTCCCTCTAAGGTAGCTTTGGCACTGACCCGCTGAGGAATTAATTTGGAATTTCCGCTTCCCTGATGACTGCACACATGAAGATCATTAGAAATTCTGAGAGATATATACGGGAGGGTGTGGGGAATAAGAGAGAAAATGTAATTTGCTATAAAACAAACAGAGAGACGTTTTCAGGGTCTGACTGAAGAAGAAAGGAAAAGCTCTACTCACATGCCTATGACACGAAGAGACGGCAGGAGCGGAGCAGAGAGTCCCAAGCACACGTGAGCCTGCCTGGGAAAGTGGGCAGGTCAGGACCTTTGGATGCAAGGAAGAAAAGCCTTCCCAGTGCGGCTGCAGGAAAGTACGGTGGTGCTGCGGGGCGTGGGCAGATGGCGTCTCACGGGAGCCAGCCGCGGTTCACAGCCAGGTGAGGGCACACTCGGAAACCAGAAATCCAGCAGGCACCCTGGGAGCAGACCTCTTAGCATGCCCAAATGGCAGTGGGTGGCTATCCTCCACCCACCTACACAGCAGAAGGAAGCAGCGTCTCTATTTGATCATCTTCTTTAGGCATTTTTGTGTAATACATACACAAAAAGCAAGAGACAGTTGCAACATCTATAGCAAGCTGGAGGTGTCCTTGGCTTCCGGGACTATTTTGCAATCTGCTGCTCACACCTCTTAGCCTTCTTGACAGGACGAAGGGGAGAGATGGCATTTCCTTTGCTCTGTGCGATGCCAACTTCTCTTCTCGTTTCTTTTCTTGTTTCTTTCTTCTCCTGTGACATTTCTTTGACTCTCCAGAAAGCCTTTTAGAGTCTCCCTTATGGCACATCTTGCGCCTTCCCCCAGTCCTGATCCTCCCATGATACATTTCTATGGTTGCTAATTGATTGTTCAGAATGGATCATGCTGTATTGCCTGCGGCTAAGCTTAACTGCACACGCAGGGGCAGCTCCCAAGTCCCAGTCGGTTTATCTTCACAAGAGGGAACAGGGTCCAAACACTTTAGGCTACAAATCTCAACCAAAACTTCCTAGTTTTCCAGCAAGTACCTGTTCCACTTTGGTTTCTGCTGAAAGCTGAGCCTGAAAAGAAGGTTTGGTACAGACAGTTTACTTAGGAGGTGTTTTCTAGAACAAGGAATGAGGATGCAGGAGAGACAAAGAGAAAGATTTAGTGGAAGAGTGTGTTAGAAGACAACCTCTGTAGGCAACAGAGAAGGTCATCATTTGGGGGAGGGGCAGCCTCCTGGAGTCGCTGAGACTGCGCCCACAGCTACCAGCTGGAAGTTGTGTCCGTAGATTCCAACGCTTTTTGTTTAAAGTTTGTCCCCAGGGGTCTGCATGTCTCTTTTCTTCCTGGTTGTTTCTATGTAAAAACCAAGAGCTCCCATAATTTTGGAGGTGTTTGAGGCAGAGGGGAGTTGGGGAGGAAACCAGCCAAGCTCGGAGCAAGAGGCTGTCAGCAGTAGGAAAACGAAGCCTGCAGGGAACGGTCTACCACTTCGCAGCCAATTCAGCAGTGGGCCGCGGAACACGACGCAAAGCCCTGCTAAGGATGTGTTTTTCATTGCTCAAAGTAATACATACACAAGCTTTAAAACCTGTAGTAAAAAGCAGTAATTTCCTCCTCCAGCCCTCTGCACACCAGTCCCACACTCCCAAGCCAATCACATGTCACCACTACTGGTTTTCCTGCAAGTTACCTCCAATTATTTCCATTTCTCACCATTTCTCAAAAAAACTGCAAACTCATGGGTCCTCTCCATACTGAGTTTCTGGGAGTTTTACTGTTTGATCTTGATCTACTTTACTACCAAAGTCATCTCAGATAATAAATGTGAGAGAAATGTGCCCCCAGAGAACAAATGAGCTCTTTGGATAAACACATTTATACCTCATCAGGGTCACTGTTAGCACTGGGACCTTTTAGATCAGCAATCATAACTCCAGCCATGGGAAATTCTTGAATTCATGTAGTTTTATTGCCATGCCGTGAGGACTGCAGGGTTCAGAGGCAGCTGTGGTGATTCAAAGGCAGAATCCCAGAGCAGGAAACACAGAGAAATACAAATCTAGATGTTGGCGCTATGAATAGGGCAAATTACTTTGGCTAAACACTGATTCAAACAAGAATTTGAGGCCAGAGATATAGCTCAGTGGCACAAGTGCCTGCCTGGCAAGCACAAGGTCCTGAGTTCAATTCCCAGCACAAAAACAAAACAAAATAAGAATTTGAAGCTGAGCATGGTGGCACATGACTGTAATGCCAGCACTTGGGAGGCTGAAGAAGAACACTTGCTGGGAGTTAGAGACCAGCCTGGGCTACATACTGAGTTTAAGGTCAGCCTGCACTACGAAGTAAGGCCCTGTCTTGAAAGAAAGGAAGGAAGGAAGGAAGGAACGAAGGAAGGAAGGAAGGAAGGAGGGAGGGAGGGAGGGAGGGAGGGAAGGAAGGAAGGAAGGAAGGAAGGAAGGAAGGAAGGAAGGAAGGAAGGAAGGAAGGAAGGAAGGAAGGGTGAACCCTGCATTTGCTAAACCAAACATAATTCTAAGTACTCTATCCAAAGGACTCCTTAGAGCACTTGTTAGACCACATATAATATGGCACAAGACATTCACTGATACAAAGATCTGCAAATCTAGCCATAGGGTAAGAGGTTAGTCCTGCAGCTGTAGGATTCTCTGTCTTATACATCAAAGCCAAGTCACTATGAGAAAGTCTCTCAATTTCTCTCCCTTGACTGACTCACCAGTAAAGGAGGGGTAATAATGAGCACAACTTCAAAAGACCACTGTAATCATTAAATACAACAGGAGTTCCCCATACATTTGTGATGAAAGAATACATTTCTAAAATGTTCTCTTTGTTGTGAAGTGACTCCCACAAAACTACAGGAAAATTACCAACTATATAGCAGTGACAAATATGTCTCTGAATACATATTTTCAGGTTCTGTTCTTATCTTAAGCAGATCACAAGCTGTTATCAGTCAGCACCATGCTATGCAAGGACTGAGCATGGCATCTGCCAATGAATAACAGCTCAATATATATTGACTTTTATAATTATTCTTCCTCCATATGTGTCCATTTTATGCTAAAAACATTAATAAATTGGAATTTTGTTGTCAGAACCCATCTCTAGCTGAACTGGAAAGAACAAAGCTGCAGAAATTCCATACTAAAAACAGTGATCCAAAGAAAACAGCATGAATCCTCCTCTCACTGATCACAATAGTAGAGCACAGAGACAAGCCCACGCTCCGAGAGAAGCCCATGCTCCATGGTTTCATTTTCCCCCTGGGACTGTCCCCCAGTTGGAGACTGGGGAATCCATACCGAAAGGAGGAGGGTCTCACCACCTGGGGGGCAAATGAGAGTTTGCTGGGGCCAGGGCCTAGGGAGACTGAGCTCCTTCTTAATGCATGGGTGGCCTGGGCCTCAAGGACTTGCCCACAGCTCCCTGCAGAGACTGAGTCACAAGCCAGGCACCACACTAGGTGTGAAGGGCAGCTTTCCTATAGGCCACCAGAGAAAGTTTGGAATTTCTTATGGTCAGGCCTGAAAAATCACTTTTTTTTGCCAAAGAATTAGTCTCCTCACATGTGACCAAAACACCTTCCCAAGAAAGGACAAAAATCATGTGGCAAATGCTTACTTTTTAATGCAAACTTTCTAGAGAAACATTCCTACCCAGTGAATTATCCTATCTGAAGAAAATCTTTTGCAGAACAATTACCAATATCAGGAATTGCAACTCAAAACCAAATGCAATGCCTATGAAATATTTTGAAACTTGAAGGATATTTCTTTAAAAATTCTGAACAAAGTAACATGAAAAAATTCAGTTTTTCTTCCTTTCTAGGAAATATTTTTTCAAAATCATTCTATGACCCACTGAGTTGGTTGTAATAACTTTCCACACAGTGTTTACAACTACATGAATAGAAAACCACCCCGCATTTTGAGTAACTGTGCTCAGTCAGCGATCAGTGCTGAGGATAGAGACGTTCATTTTGTCAGTCTCCTCTTAGGGCTGAGACGTTCTTTTTAAGAAGGTCCTTCCCATGCTAGACAGGGCCCAGCAGTACGTGATAAGAATAACTGGGGATCTTTAGTTGGGAAAAAGAGACTCACAAAAACAGCAAGATGATAATGACAGTGAGCTTCAATATTTCTTGCATTAGACATAACCAGAGAGAAAATAAACCAACGGATAAAATAAATATATGTGAACACACACGCACCACATTGTAAGAGAGATACTCCCGAATTTTAATAACTGACCATGTCTTAGTTAAGGGGGCTATAATGAAAACAGCATAGACTGATCCAAATCAACACACAACAAATTTAGACAATGATTTATTGCTTACAGTACTGGAGGCTAGGAATTCCAAGGTAAATGTGTCAGTGGCCCGTGGTGGCTTCCTGTCTGCAGACAGCTGCCTTATACTGTAGCCTCCCAGAGCAAAGTTAGCAATCATTTCTCTGTCTTGCTTGAAGACCTCCACTTTCATAACCTAATAAATTCCCAAAGATTCCGCTTCCAAACACCATCACACTGGGGATTAAGATTTTACCATATGAACATTGGGTAGACACGTACAGTCCATAATAGGCTGCCTAATGAAAAAGACAAATACGTACAACTCCATGAGTTTATAATGTAACAATGATGGTGGGTAGATTTGAGCAGGAATACAAAAGCAGAGATACTAATGCAACCGCAGTACTCACTTTTCTGCCACTGAGACAACATAGCCAATACACACAATTTAAAAGAGGAAAGGTTTATGTTGGATTTTTTTAGTTTTTTATTTTAAGAATAAAGGAAGAAAACATACTAACAAACAGACATCCATTTATAAAATAGCATACGAACAATACAAACAATACAGAGTTACAAAGTGGTAGGAAATTAACAATGGTTGTTGTATTACTATTGAAGATTACTGTATCTTCAAAGCGGTTTCTCAGGAAAACAAATAGAGACATGCAATAATGATCAAACCAGTAATCATTAACTGTTGTTTTCAATAAAGTAGTAGAAGACAGTAGTACTACTGTATATATCCTGTATATACATATATACATAATTTCCCCTTCTTTCTCTTCTTTCCCACACCCCAGTTGCCCCTTACTTTTGAGCATTTTTCTGGAAAGGTTTATTTTGGCTCCTGATTTCAAAGGGTTCAGTCCATAGTCAATTGGCTCCAAGGCAGAAGTGGCAGGTCAAAGGAAAGGTCAGAGGAAAGCTGCTGAATCTATGGCAACCAGGAAGCAGAGGGAGAAAGGAGAAGTTGGGGACAAGAATATACCCTTTTAGATCATGTCCCTCATCATTCACCTCTTCTAAACAAACCTCACCTATTAACAGCACATTCAACTATAAGCTCATCAATGGATTAATTCACTGGAGAGTATAGCACCCCCATGATCCAAACATTTTCCAAAAACCCCATCTCTGAACACATGAGACTTTGGGGAAACACAATAAATCTAAACCATAACATTCTGCCCTGTCTCCCCAGAAACTCATATCCATCTCATTATGAAAAATATAATTAGTCCATCTCTAAGAGATGCCAAAGTCTTAACAGTTTTAGCATTACTGAAAACTCCAACTCTAAAAACTCCTTGAGGTTCAAGACACTCTAAACTATGAGCCTTTATAAAAATCAAAAAGAAAGTGAAATACTTTCAGCATTGGCACAGGATAAGCATTCCCTTTCCAAAAGGGAAAAAAGGGATAGAAAGAAATTGGACCAAAGCAAAACTGCAATCCAGCAGAGGAAATAATAAATCCTATAGCTCCATGGCCCATACCTGGGGCAGGCTGTACTGAGATCTGCCCTCCAAAGGGCTTGAGTAGCCCATCTCTATAGTCAAGCAGATGTCAGTCCAAATGGGCTCTCTCTCAGGCTGGCTCCACTCAGAGATTCTCCACGTTCTTGGTATCTCCAGCTTTCTGGAGTCTGTACCACACCTTCAGTCATACTCACAGCTTCATGCATCCCTCTCTTAGGTGCACACTGCTGGCGTCCCAGGCCTTCCTTTGAAATCTGAATGGAAGTCTCCATAACCCATTTACTCTTTGGTGCCTGAAAAGTTAGAACTATCTGACGATGCCAAGGTCTTCCACCAGCTCAAGCAATAGCCAAGATGCCTTGGACCACGATTGCAGTGGTCTCTGAGTGCCTGGATGGCTTAACTCAGGGAGACACTTTATCAGGAGATGCTGAATGAGCAGGGAACCCTGAGGCTCTCTTCTCAAAGCAAAATCATTTATTATTTTACAGGCTCAAGCCTGGGCTCTGGCCAATTCCTGAGATACCCTTAAGCCATTTTTCCTATTGTTCCAAGGCAAAGTACCTGGCTTCTTTTTAATGATCGTGTTCTTTTCTCCAACCACACTCTCCTTGGGTCCAACTTTGCATGCTTCTTTTTTGGTCAAGGTGCAAAATGTTCACACCTTTTTTCTCTGCTTTTTGCTCCTAATGTTCACTCAAGATGTGCCTAAAAGCAGATAGTATTTCCTATGTCACAAGAATTTGACATTTTCTCTACAGAGTAATTAACCCACCTTTAAACTTAGCCTCACACGAAGTGTTAAGACATGGTCCAAGTTTACACAAATTCTTTGTCAGAATGAAGCCATGTGTGGTGGTGCACACCTTTAATCCCAGCATTCGGGCAGCTGAGGCAGGCAGATTGTTGTGAATTCGGGGCCAGCCTGGGCTACAAAGTGAGCTCAAGCCCAGCCTGAACTGCACTTTGAGACCCTGTCTTAAAAAAATAAAATGAAATAGGCGTTCTCTCTAGTACAGTTGCCAGTAGAGCTCTGTGTCCTAAGTGAAACCTAATCCTGGCCTGTGCTACCCTCATTCATATCAGATTTCTGGTCTTCTGGGCTCCTAACCCGTCTTAGTTACTCTCTCATTGCTGAGACAAAATACCTGGCACCTATGAGTTGAAGAAGGACAGTTTTATTTTAGATCCATTTGTGCAGGTTCCAAACTACAGTCAGCTGACGCAAGGCAGGGCAGCATGGCAGAGGGGCAAGGCACAGGAGAAATAGCCCATGGCATGGTAGGCAGGAAGCAGTGAATACTTAAAGTAGGAGGAGGGATATATATGTATTTATCCAGGCCACACCCACAGTCACTCATCTCCCAACAACAAACCCATCCATGGACTAATCCAGTATCACCATGATCCAGTCACTTTCCAGAAGCCCCACCTATGAGTGCATGAGACTTTGGGGAGACATCTAGATATAAGCTATAGCAGACCAAAATCACCCATCAAGCTCAAACTGCTTCATTCTAGGGCTTTCGCTGTCCCTCATATCCAAAACTTTCCAAAATCCTCCCACAAATCAGTTCCAAAATCTTCTGAGTCATGTGGTCAGCTACACTCACAGCAATGACCCCACTTTGTCACGCATCTTCTGTATAAGTCAGCTTGCCAGTCACTGAGTCAAGATATCCAAGGCCCACACTTAAGAGTGGAGAGATTTCCTTTGGCTCATGGTTTCAGAAGGTCAGCTGGTTCCAAGGTAGAAATGTCATGGTGGAAAGGTAAAGCAGAGGGAAGTTTCTCAACCTGAGGTGGTCAGGAAACAGAGGGAGGAACAAGGAGCGGGGGACAAATATACACCCTTCCAGGCCATGTCCCAACCACTCACCTCTTCCAAACAAACCTCACCTTCTAACAGCACATTCAACTATGAACTCCTTTATGGATTAATCCACTGGAGGAATATAGAGCTCAGTGATCCAGTCACCTTGCAAAACCCTACCTCTGAACACACAAGACTTTGGGGAGGTGTATTAAGTCTAAACCATAACAACAACACAGAAAAGAATTGTCCTACTTTCTTCATTCAGAGTGTATAACATTGATCAAATTGATAAAACTAGTGGCACTTATACAAATAAGCTTATCTCTGAGAAATTGAAAATCAATTCAAAAAGCATATATATGAATTCTAAGTCTGATTTGTCTCATAGATAAGAGCTATTAACTTTATCTTGTATTCAACTTATATTTCAACATCTTTTTTTGTTTTGTTTTGTCTTTCTGAGACAGGGTTTCACTATGCAGTTCAGGGAGGCCTTCAACTCTCAGTAATCCTTCTGCCTCAGCCTCTCAAGTGCCAGGATTACAGGCATACACCACCACATCTGGCTCAACACCTTCCTGAAAAATAAAATTAGGTAGAAGTAACAGTTGCCAAAACTTTAGCCATAACATAAAATTTCACAATATAAATTTCCTAACAGTTCTAGAACTGTTAAACATAGAAATTTGAACATTTTACAGAATCTATATGATCTTGGAAGCTTGAATTATCTCTCAGTTCAATCAAATCCCCTCAAAGCTACCAAACTGATGGGATGTATTCTTATGAATCCATCATGTCCTGAGGTTTTTCACTACAATGGTAGTGGAAGAAGCTTATGAATAATTCATATCCAAGTATCTGTGGATCTCTTTTGAAATTCTAGCTTTGTTTCCATAAAATAGCTCTGGAACTCCACAAAACATGTGATTCTATTGAGTTCAGAACAGTTCGTTCATCAGAAAGAAAAAAGTATAGTCTTAAATTACCATCTGCTTAAGGCACATGAAAGCCAGTAAAGATATTTTCAGTAGCTAGGAACTGAAAACCTAATGCAAATTGCTTCAGACATTGCATAAGACTTACTGGCTCATGTAATTTAATGTTCAAAGCGAACACAGATCTTAGGCATGGTTTGCTCAAGATCCCAATCCAACATCTTATTTCTCATGACTTCATTTCTATGTGAACTTCTTCTGGCGGCTTCCTAATGTGAGGTAGCAGTGGCAGCAAGCCTAGGTTTCTATCCGTGTGCTTTGTCAACTAGTAAGGAATATTCCCTGTGTCCCCAAACTCCCAGGAAATTTCCCCAGCATCACATTGATTAAGCAACCTCTCAAAAAATCCTTTGGACTATGGGAATGTCATGCATTGAAGCAATAATTTTGTGGGCCACAGAGGCGGGGCAAGACCTGGATTTGCAATATTTGCCAAATTCTATAGTTTGAGTGTTTCTAGCATAGCCAGCAAAGCATGTGAGAGAGAAGGGAAATGGAAAAACTACGGAGAATGCCAGAAATATTGCCAATGTGCAGGGAAAGAGAAAGTAACATGATACATTTTTAAGGCACTGAATGAAAAATAATGCCTTTTCCTGACATAAGTCTACTGAATAAAATGTTTACATATATAAAGAATGAAATAATAGTTACCAAAATACTACGAGTTATTATTTCTTATGGAAGAACTATGGGTAGTCAGCTTTGTATTTTTAAAAATATGCATAGATATGAATACACACATTAAATTTATAATAGGAAAATATATACTTTCATATTATTCTCTGCCAAAGTAAAACCGAAGCATACCTGCAACAAATCTCAGTATTCAGTACTCCTAATGTATCATTATTTAATTATGTATAATCAATCAGTAAGCATTCCTCTCATCAAAGAAACAGAGCAAAATAATTTAGTAAAGGAAATGGCTGCTTTTCCACATTATAAGCCTGCTCCTTCTGCAATAATTGCTCAAATCTGTATTGATCACCCTAGATCTACCATAATAGTTTTCAAGAATTATCTCAAAACAATTTTGTTGACATTCATCTTTTTAATAATATTCCAAAATTTTGATTGGGATAAAAACAGCAAAGTGAGTGCGTATTTTAACAGATTAATCATTTTATTCAACTATTACTGAGGTGCTTACCTGGAGTTGCAAGTAACAAGAGAACAGACCAAAAAAACGATGAAATAGATGCAGCAGCAAAGCTATCAATTAATTATTTGAGGAACTAAATTTATCAAGAACTAAATCATTTTCCTTGCTTTAAATATAATTATAATGTCTGAGTGGCAGGTTTAATGAAATAAGACAGAAATTCATCTTTCTTTCTCTTCTCATTCAAAAACATTTTTGTTAATTTCAAAATGGAAAGTAGAAAGAATTAATGTGCTTTTCCCCCTGAAGCATGTCCCTCTAAGCCTATAGCTATTTAAATGAGAAACACACCAAAAGAGTATGTGAATTGTCAGTCATTCTTAAACAATAATTGTATCACCTCCAAACAGCCATCTCCAAAGATAAAAGAATGGTAAAAAATATTCAGTAAACAAACATCTGAATCTATATGTTATTCTTGATTTTTTTTTCAAATTGAAAGCCTCAGATAAAATGTTTTGTAAGTCTCTAACTTCATGCATTTATCTCTGTACCTAGTAAAATATTACATCTTTTGTCACATCAGAACAGCAGCATTATAAGGCCACTATACTGAAATTTAAATTCCATGGCACATGTTTGAAGGCTTTCCCAAAGAGCGATGTGGAAAAATGTTTTTCTCACCAGGGGGCTGTCTTCCATGTGAAGTTAAGGACTCTTTGCAGCAAAGGTTTTCCTTTGTATCATCAGCGCCTTTGCATATTAATGGCTGTCACTTAATAGCAAACAAGTGAGGAGTTATTGAGTGAAGCCCGCTTTGTGTGACCACTCAAATTCACCAATCCAAGCACAACAGCTTTTAATAAGCAGAGATATAAAACAGCGAAGAACCTAGTCATGGAGCAGCTTCTCAAGACATACACAATCCATCAACTCGCAAAACGTCAAGGGCTCTGTGAGGCTTTTGGCCACTTTCTGGGTCATGGAAATGATGGAATCCCTACCTTATTTATAACAGCTGTTACCTAACTCAGGCTCCAGGAGGCCCAATGTATTAAGACAATCCCAGGTAACTCATTGGAAATCCGAATCTTGAGCTGTGGGTGCCCTTCTGTCAGTGGGTTCTCCCCTATCATGTGTGTGCTCCTCTGATTCCAGGACTAACATCTTCAGATCTACCTACATGTGTTCCTCAGTTCCTGTAAGTACTTACTAGCGAGATTCTGCACTTCACTTTGGAGGACTATTTCATCCTGAAATACAACTTGACTTCCTCATTTAGGCTAAGGCCCAAGCCTGGATTACTGATATAAGCCCGTGAGGAGTAGTGGAGTTGAGCTTGAAAAGAACCAATAGCTTGCTTCACACACATAAGGTTTTGTGTAATATCCAGTCAGTGAGGGCAGAGATGGATGCTTTCCTTTGCAAAAGGTGAAGTTGCTGCTTATGCCCATAAGGAGGATACTAGAGAATTAGGAAAGAGCTAACAAGGTTACCTATCTCAAATGTCAAGGTCCCCATTTTTTTCCTGTTATGGTCCTAACTTTGACATAGGAAACCTATAAATGTGGTGCATGTAGTCTCACATGTCTACCATTCTTACAATTAAATCATGAGCCTGATTTTCCGCATAATTTCATGGTATCTGGGAAAAATAAATCCTTTAAAGCAGCTCTAGAATACAGCATGATTTAATCTGTATGTGACTTGGGGGCGTGCTGGGATGGCATGTGCCAGGCAAATGCTCTACCATTTAACTGTACCCATAGCTCATGTTCTGTTCTTATCAGGCTACTAATGCCATCAAAAAAAGATACTTTGTGTCACAATCCTAATAAGTATTCTTCCTTCCAAAGCATCTAAACACATCAGTAATGCATCTTGCAATGCGTTGTCTTCTAACTACAGATCTCAGATCACAAATGAAAACTTTAGTAACTGAACTGAGAGCAAGATAAAAGAATATCCTTTTCTGAACCCTTCTTCTTTGCTGGTGGGAATGTGAAATGGTATAATTGCTATGGAAATCAGTATGGCAATTCCTCAAAAAACTGAAATGAGAGGTTCCTTTTGAGTGTTTTTTTTTATTTTAGAGATAAAAGAATATAAACCCTAGTGACACAAAAACAATAAGGAAATACAAAATTATGGAGAAGATAGTAGGGAATTGACAATGGATGCTGTATTACATCCATTTTATCTTCACATTTGTTACTCAATTATAAACTAGAATAGTACAAAAACAATAAAGGAAATATACAATTATAGAGAAGATATTGGGGAATTAAAAATGGATGCTGTATTACAAAATGATATTTTCACTTTTGTTACTCAGTTATACAAATAATGGCATGTTCGATTAATCAGTTTTCTCCACCCTCATTTCCATTGTTCTCCCTCCCAATCAATCATCTTCCTTTTGATAACAACAGTACTTTTTGACTTATTTACTCCATCCGGCTCTCACACTGGGAAAGCACATGGCTGCTTCAAATTATGCTGTAACAAACATAGGTGCACTCAAATGACCATGGTACTAGATGGGAAAGCACCATCTTCAAAGTCGGTGCATAGGTAGAGAACCAAATACACTATGGTCACACCCAACTGATAAGCCCTCAAGGCCCTCATGGGTCTGGTGGAGTCCTCAGGTTCACCCCCGGGGACCACCGGGCTCCACGTAGGTGAGGCGCTCCCGGGGCCTGGTTGAGTCTGTGAGGTCACCCCCTAGGGCTGCTTGGGTCTGCCCCAGCGAGGCACTCACAGAGTCGCCCCCACAAACCACTGGGCTCCACCCCAACAAGGTGGTCCCGCGGGCCTGGTTGAGCCCAGGGGTCATCCCCCCAGTCACCAGGCTCTACCCAATGGACCACTGGGCTCCGCCCCAATGAGGTGCTCCCAGGAGCCTGGTCCAGGTCCTCAGGGTTTTCATGTAGCCTGAGGGGAGCCCCCTGCCTCGATTCTCATTTCTAATCCTTCCTGGTACCAGGGGGCCCGCCTCTCTCCCCCTTGTCATTCTCATGTTGCTATAATCCATGGTCTGAGTGGCGATCCTCTGGGGGGATCCTTCTCTGCTGCTTACCTGGTCACCATCCGGGGTGGGCTTTCTCTGCTCCAGTTTTGGCCCAGTTCTTGGAATTTCACTCTCCTCTTGCCAAGTCAGGAGACTTCTGTGAGCACGGGCTTTCTGAAGCTGCAGCTGTGAGCATAGGAATGAGGGAGTGGGCTGAGGTGTGTATGGAGTGGTGATTCCCTCTTTCTCCTCCTCCTTTTCCTGTAACTGCACCATGACAGCTGCCTGAGTTGTTCCTCAGGAAGGAGTTTGCTCTTTGTGAGGGTTTCAATTCTCGTTTCAATTCCTTTGATGCTGGGCACAAGTGGCATGAAGTCTCCCCCACCTGTGCTCACTGAGGTAGTCCAGGGTGTGTACTAAGTTTAGTTATTAGTTTTAGGAGACAATTGGAGGAGTTTCTTGGGTCTTCTGTGTAGAGTATGTTGTCATCTCTCAATCTCCAGGACTACTGCTTTTCGTGTATCTTGTCTGTTTTAGTTGATACAAGCTTCATATTTGCTAGCTGTATGAAGCCCTTCTTGGTGTTCATATTAGTAACAAGCTTCAGCCCTCCAGCTCATCACTGACCCGGCAGCTCTCACTGACCCTTGGCTATTGCTCCTCTTCCAGGTTGCGTGCTGGGGATCCTGGGGTGGGGGGGCGGCATCAGGGACAGTGGCTGAGGGAGAGGGATCCCTGGGTGGTGATGGGGGGGGACATGGACGACGCACTGAGGGGCCTGTGGCAGCTCCACACAATCTGCGGATCCGTGTGCTCCACGTCTCCACGCTCTCCACTGCCTGCAGTGGCCAGAGCAGCACCACATGCCCTGCAGCTGCACTGCGCAGTGCCCCTGCAAACCACCCAAGCTTGGCTCCATGCTGCGAGGCCCCAGTTCCCGGCAGCAGCAAGCACTGCAGGAGCTCCAGTCTGAAGTGGGAGGTGCCGTGGAGCCTCTGGGAGGCTGGATCCCAGCCTGAAGATCCAACTGCACCATGGTGGCCACCCAAGCCGCTTTTCTGGGAGGGGTCCAGTTTACTCTTTCTGATGGCCTCAACTCTCATTTCAAATCCTTCCTGGGGCCAAGGGACCCAATCCTCTTCTTTTTGTCCTTCTCATGTTATAATCCAGTGCCTGGGTGGCGATTCTCCAAGAGGATCTTTCTCTGCTGCTTACCCAGTCACCATCTTCCCAGAAGTCCTAGAGGTTCCATTTGAAACAGCTGCTCCCTTCCTAGATATCTGCCCAATATAATTAAAAGCATCGTACCACTGTGAAACACACATACCCATATTCAGATCAGCACAATTTACAGTAGCTAAATCTTAAAAACAGTCCATATGGCCATCAGCGGATGAATGAGTAAAGGAAATGTGGCATCTATATGCAATGGAGCACAACTCAGCCATAAAGAGGATACACTTGAGTCATGCATAGCAAAATGGATACACCTTGAGACCATAATCTTAATTGAAATAAATCAGATAAATAAGATTAAATACCAAATTCTTTCACTTGTTTGAGAAACCCACAGGTAATTAAAGATATAATGGAGGATAGATATTGGTACAAAGGAAGGACATGCTCATATGGGAAGGACAACAAGGGAAGGGGAGGAGGGAGGGAAAGAAACTAGAAGGAAGAACATGGAAACAAAGCTTTTGTAAACGGGAAGGGGAAGAAGCGTTGAAGGGTAGGGAGGGAGATGAGAAAAAGAAGAATCAAGCTATATTATGTACAGGTACAAATTCCCATGAGGAATGTGATCAATAACTATGACAAATAGGTACTAATAAAAAATATAAAATAAAACAAACTTCCGGAAAAAAAGAATGCCCTCCTCTGAAACAATGTCTATATCCTAATCACAGAAGCTATGACTATATTATTTTACATACTGACAAAAAGGACTTTGTAGATGCAATTAAGGTATTACCCTGGATTACCAAGTGGGCACTATCTAATCACATGCATCCTTAAAAGCAGTGGCACTTCCCTGAGTAAGAGACATGTGTCAAGTGAATGAAATCAGGGAGAGGTTAGTATATTGCTGGTTTCTCAAGATAGAGGAGGGAAACACAAGCCCAGTGTCTTGGTTACTTTTCTCTCATTGAGACAAAATACCCAACACCTAAAATTAAGGAAGGAAAGGTTTTTTTAGCTCAGACTTTAAAGAGGTTTCAGTTCATAATCAGCTGGCTCCAAGGCAGGGGGCATGGTACAGGGGCACCATTTCAAGGTGCCAGAAGACAGCAAAAGCAGGAAGAGCTCAAGGTTGGGGAGAACAAGGTTCTTTTCTTCCGTTATATTATATAGCTCTGTGATTTCCTCTTACACAAGCCAAGGATGTTTACAAAGTAAGGACTCTGGCCCCCTGCTGAGTTACTTAGTCAAACCTTTAAACTTTTCAAGTTTACAAAATGAACAAGATCCTAGAGCACTAAGGGCTTTTCCTTTTCACCCAGGATGTAGAACTGCTGCGTTAAGCAGCTAGGCTCAAGTTGACACAATGTATCAACCATAACTCCTACAATCACTGTACAAAGCAAAGAAACAGATTCTTCCTAAAGCCTCCTTACTGACACCTTGATTTTAACTCAGTGAGACCTCTGTGAAATTTCTAACTTACCAAACTTTAAGATGATAAACTAACGCATGTGTTTAATTTTAAGCCACTAAAATTGTGGTAATTTGTCTCAACAGCAATAAAAGATTAAGGATACCACTGTATGCATCAACATTCCCCTTACTAATAGCAACAGAGTTCCTTTAGCCTTCAAACAGGTAAAATCCAGTCCTGAGGATCTGTTTTCTAGGCCCACTCTCTTGCTACCAATTATCTTACTCTGGCTTTCCAAGAAAACAAAGCTTGCAGCAAAAATTATATACTAAAGTTTTATGGAAAAAATAAAATCCCAGGAAAGCAAGAGTAAGGGAGTTAGAGTCAGAAAATGCAAGGTAGCATGTTCCTTATTTAGCCAAAAGTTGACAAGAAAATACCCAGTTGCTCAGTCATGTGACACATCTTCCAGGAGGAGTATATGAAATCACTTCTCCTCAGAAGTGTCCATCAACGAAAGAAAGTGAAATGAATGCTTCCTCTGGAGTATATCTCCTCTCTTTGTTGGCCAGAATGTTCCCTCTACTCATTGTCAAGGTGCTCACCAACTTGGGCAGGCACTGGAGGGATGTAGGCCATACACCCTAAATGCAGGGCCTCACAGGAGCCAGAAAACAGTGAGAAGGTGCAAGAGTCCCTCCATCTTCTTAGGGCTTGGATAAATTCTAGGTTGATGAGGCTCCCACCAACAACACACAATGAAAACCAGGGCAGAGTGCAACCCTCAAAGGGGGTAGAGAGGATGAAACAGCCGGGGATGAGGAGATGAGGTTTCCATTGAGCAGACAGCTCAAAGTGACTGGGGAACAATGTGAATCTAGGAAGGAACATGGGTGGGATTGATACAATGTGTAAATTATCACAATAGGAGAATTAAAAATGGGGAGGTAGGAACTAGCAGCAAATACAGCCTATCTAGGACCTAGAATGAAAACTTTTGGAAAACAATAACTTGGTGGAGAAAAAAAATAAACAGATCTCCAGGAGTCAGAAAGGAGCTAACAGGAGAAGAAACTAAAGAGAAGCTAGAGAAATGGACCACAATGCAGAGAAAGGAATGAAGCAGTTGGAAAAGGAATTCTGGCTCCTGGGGAGGGGGACCTGACCCCACCGAAACAAGGCGGGCCCAGAAAGGTCCAGCAGCTTCAAGAAGAGACAATGGACTGCGGCAGCAGCACTAGCCCCAAGAAAAGCCCGTGGCTATTATAAACTGAAAAAATAGTGTGAGTTTTACTCCTGCATGGCAGACTAAAGGACTCTAGAGCAGCACCTGCCAATATGTGGGAGTATTTCATCAGGAACCATCTGGGAAAAAGTTAATTGTTTAAGCTGCAGAACAACTACCTTTCAGGATTTGTGATTTGACCCAACTAGAGTTGATTGGGTAAGAAACAGCCATGGGATGCAGTCCCAGAGAGGATGAAGGCAAGACAAAGACACTGAGTAGTTAAACCTCAGGCCAGGAAGGCCATAGAGGTACCACTTCAAGTTAAGAAGCAAGGCCAGTCATGTATCGCTTTTTTAAGGGATTAGGTTTAAATATGTTGGCATTAAGTCCAACAGCTTGCTAAACCTTCATAGTTACCCCTGTAATAGTTGATACATTGTGATACACTTGAGAAATTTGGCAGTTTAGCTAAATAACTCAGTAGGGGGCCAAGGCCCTCAGTTTGTAAACATGCTCATCCTGTTCAAGAGGAGGGCATACAGGGTAAGAGGAGGGCTACACCTGCTGGGAGGGGAGCCTGTTCACCATTATAACAGAGGAAAAGAGGCTTGTCCCCCCTTTTTCTCTCGTTGCTTTTGCTGTCTTCTGCCACCATGAATGGTTGTCCGTCTGCCATGCCACCCTGCCTTAGAGCCAA
Organism: Dinomys branickii; assembly: GCA_004027595.1. NCBI lineage: Eukaryota > Metazoa > Chordata > Mammalia > Rodentia > Dinomyidae > Dinomys > Dinomys branickii. The sequence continues at coordinate 20,660 of PVLD010018580.1, read as the reverse complement.
CTGATTATAGACTGAAACCTCCGCAAAGTGTAAGCTAAATAAATCTTCCCATCCTTATTTTTGGTGTTGGCTATTTTGCCTCAGCAATGAGAGAAGAGTAACCAACACACCCCCCAACTAGTACCTACATCCAATACTGAGCTCAGTAGTCTGTTTAATTTTTCCACCTGCCAATGTGATCTGGGATATTTTGTTGCTGTTGTTAGGATGGCATAGTTGTTGTATTAATTGATATTAACTGTGTGCCAACATCTGGATTGTTTTTGTGTATCAAAAATGCTGTGGTTCATTTCCAGAGAACTGGATGCTGGGGCAATTACTTTGCATTCTCCCCACATCAAATTAACAAGTGTTCAGATCTTGGCACAGAAGGAAATGCCTATGGTTAGCCATACTCTGTACACCACAGAACAGCAGGCACTGACAGAGGAGATCTCCATATTAGCAACAAAGTCTTTCCAGTGTAAATGACCTGCAAAACCTAGCATGCACACATACGCATGCACACACACAAACACACACACACACACACACACACACACACACACACACACACACACCAAAGAAATGTGAGAAAAGACAACAAAATGCCTCCAAACACTCCCAACTTTCCCAACGTTGATCCATGAGGCATTAATGGGGAAGAAATCAAAAGTCACACTGCTGAGTTATACAAAATGATAAAAGAGGAAACAAAGACACCACATCATAAGGTACTTAGTGAGTTCAAGGTGATATAAGTCAAGAGATAATGGATTTAATAAACAAAATAATGAGTAAGCTTACAGATGACACTAATAAAAAGCTAGCTGATCTAAACAAAACAGTACAAAACATGAATGACCAGTCTAACAAAGAATTAGAGTCCATGAAAAGGTACCCAGCAGGCATCCAGGAGATAAAAAGGTTCTACTGAAAGTATGGGCAGCAAAAGTGACCAGTGTAAGGACAGAAGGTCAGAACTAGAAGATAGGGTTGATGCAGGTGAACATATATTAAGCAATGCATTTAAAACAACAAGAGAACATGGAAAATGGACTAAATTGCTATTATATGAAGCAAAGAAGCCCAATTGGAATTAGTCAAAAATCAGAGGACACCACTGAATAATATAAAAAACATTTTTATAGAAATAACAGCAGAAAACTTCCAAGTATGGGAAAATAATTTGATTTACAGATAAATGAAACATACAGAAGCCCCAAAAGCCACAATCTGAAAAGAACTTCCCTGAACACATCACAGTCAAAATCCCAGAAGCCCAACATGACAGAATCTTAAGATGAATAAAGAATCAAATCATGAATAAAGGTAAATCCAATAGAATTACAGCAGAGTTCTCAACACAGATGTTAAAGTCCAGGAGAGTGTGAAGTGTTTCAAGCCCCTAAAAAAAAAACTTCCAATCTCTTGAAAATTATCTTTCAAAATTGATGGAGAAAGAAGGCATTTCCATGAAAAATAGCAATTTATGAAATCCATGACCTACAAATCACCACCCCCCAAAATTCTTAGAAATATGATGAAAAGAGACAACGAAACCAACAATGCCAAAAGTCTAATGACTGAATACACCCACTAGGATGAGCAGTTGAACAAAAGGGATTATTAAAAAATGAACCAGCAACAGGAAAATAAAACAATGGCAGGAATAAGTTATTACTCTCATTATAAATGGTCTCAACTTGCCAATCAAAAGACAGACTGGCAGACTGCAACGAAAAATAATATATTGTATATCAAGAACACATTTAATTCATAATTAAATTCTTCAACTAAAAAATTAAAGGATGGAATATAATATTCCATGAAACAGGACCCTAAAAACGAACAGGAATGACTTTCCTATTTTCTACACAAACTGCACTTCAAGCCAAAACTGGTCAGAAAAGGCAAAGTAGGTCTCTACATATAGGTTAAGTGAACAATTCAACAGGAACAAATTACAATTACAAATATATATTCACCAGACACAGGTACACACAACTGCATTAGACAAACACTACTGGACATAAAAGATCAGACAACCATCAACACAATTATAGTGGTAGACCTGAGTACCCTACTATCACATATAGACAGATCAACTAGACAAAAAATTAACAAAGAAATGTTAGCATTGAACTAGACCTTCTAACAAATGGATTTTAAAAAACTACAATGCACCACTCAATAGCAACAAAATACACATTCTTTTCAGCAGCACATAGAAGTTTCTCCAAGATACATCACATGCTAGCCCACAGTAAATACAAAAGAATCAAAATTATCCTGTGCATATTATCAGATCATAATGTAATGAAACTACAAGTCAATGGCAAAAACCTCAAAGAAGTTATGAAAATGCATAAAGATTAAAAACTACACTCTTGAAAAATCAATGAGTCATAGAAGAAATCAAAGAAGAAATTAAACAGTTGTTAGAATCAAAAATGCCAGTACAACATACCAGAACAGATGGAACACAATGAAAACAATCTGAAGAGGGAAGTTTATACTTGCAAATGCCCATATCAGAAGGACAGAACAGACCCAAAAAGGGTGTACTTCAAGGTCCTAGAAAACCAAGAACAATCCAAATCCAAAGTTAAGACTAGAAAGGAAATTAGAAAGATCAGAGTAGAAATTATAGAATTAAAGAACTGAAGAGTTGGTTTCTTGAAAGAATAAACAAAATACACAAACCCTAAATCAATATTACCAAAAATGCTAAAGAAAAGACCAATTATGTGAATCCTTCAGAACCTAGGCTTTTCTTTGTTGGTAAGTTTTTAATCATGTTTTCAATCTCATTAATTGATATTGGCTTGTTCAGGATTTTTATATCTTCTTGATTCAACTTTGGTAATTTTTACATATCTAGGAATCTGTCCATTTCTTCTGAGTTTTCTGTCCTATATGAGTAAAGATTTTCAAAGTGATTAATGATCTTTTGAATTTCTATAGGATCTGTAATGATTTCATCCTTTTTATTCCTTATGCCTGAATTTGAGTTTCATATTGTCTTAGTAGTGTAAGAATCTCTTGTGAATAAAAATTGGGAGGTATGGTAGATAATGGGAAATGAAAGCAAACTGCTCAAAAGTAAAGAACAACTGAGATGAGGGAAAAGAAAGGAGGGGGAAAATATGTATATATGTATACACAGGATAGCTAACGTAGTTGTACCACTGACTTCTATTGCTTTATTGAAAGGAACAGTTAATGTTTAATTGTTTGATCAATCTTACATGTCCATATTTGTTTATCTGAGTAACCAATTTGAAGATATCACTATGTAATGCAACAACCATTGTTAATTTTCTATCACCTTATCTGAAATTCAGTATTGCTTATATTGTTTTTGTGTTATTTTGTAACTGTATATGTGTGTTTGTTACTAAAAAAAAAAAAAAACCCTGAGAACTAAGAAAAATTGAGGGCCCAATCAGCTCACTGCTGAAATCCACAAGAACTTCAGGGAATGTATAATGTCTATACTCTTCAAACTCCTTAATGAAATTGAAATAGACAGTAATTCCAAAATCATTCCTAAAAGTTTCCATTGCCTTGATTCCAAAAACAGACAAGGGTCACAGTATAAAACTACAGACCAATCTCTTTAAAGAACAGTGTACAAAAATCCTCAACAAAGTGCTAGCAAACAGAACACTACAAACCATCAAAAAAAGTCACGTGTATGACCAAGTCGGTGTCATCCCAGGAATACAAGGGTGATTCGATATATGCAAATCAATACATGTAATGCACCACATAAGCAGAAGCAAGCACAAAAGGTGTATGATAGTCTCAATAGAGGCAGGAAAATCTTCTGATTAAAAAAATGAGGACTATGACAAAGACCTGCACTACTACCACTCCTGCTCAATACAGTACGTGAAACATTAGTCCAGGCAATCATGCAAAAGAATGAAATGAGAGAGAAATATATAGTAAGGAAAGAAGTCAAACTACCTTGATTTGCAGGTGACATGGTCATTTGCATGGAAAACCCAAAAAGTTCCACCAAAAGACTCCTGGAACTAACGAACAAATTCAGCAAGGTAATAGGATAAAAAATCAACATGCAAGAAATAGCATTCCTGTAACCCAGCAATAAATACACAAAAAAAGAAATTAGGAAAATGTATAATTCATAGTACCTTCAAAACTAATTAAATATTTAGGAATTAACCTAAGCAAGAAAGTGAAAGACCTTTACAGTGAAAACTATAGTACTCCTCACAGAACTCAAGAAAATAATTCTGAAATTTACATGGAACAAGGAGAGACTTAGAATATCAAAAGCAACCCTGGCCAACAAAAGGAAAGCAGGCAGCATCATGATCCCAGATTTCAGGCTATATTACAAAACTATAGATAGCACTATATAACAGCATTATACTGGCAAAAAAAGACATGTGGGTCAGTGAAATGCAACACAGGATGCAGAAACAATCTCAGATGTATTCACTCATCTGATCTTTGACAAAGGAGCCACATAAAAGGACCAAAAGTTCCTACCTGTGCTGGAGAAAAGATAACCTCTTTAACAAATGGTGCTGGGAAAACTGCTTATGTTCATACAGAAGATTGAAGCTAGATCCGTATCACTCACCATGTACTAAACTAAAATCAAAATGAATTAAAGATCTAAATATTAAAATAGTTAATCTACTGGAAGATAAATTAGATAAAACTGTTGAAATACAGAGGCATAGTTAAGGACTTTCAGAACAGAACCCCAACTGCAGAAGAAATAATAGGAAGAATCAAATGGGATTATATCACATTATAAAGCTTCTGTACAGCAAAGGAAACAACCAACTGAATGAATAGACAACTTACAGAATGAGGGAAAAAATTACCAGCTATACCATGGTAGAAGACTAGTAGCTAGAATATATAAAGAACTCAAAAAAATTAGGCTTCTCAGAATAAAAGACTGAACCAGAAAATGGGCCACTGAAATGAATAGGCACTTCTTAAAAGAAGTACAAATGACCAATAATACATGGGGGGAAAAGTTCAACATCATTGGCCACTAGAGAAATAGAAATTAAAATAACACTGAGATTTCAGCTTACTCCACAAAGAGTGGCTATCATCAAGAAACCAAATAATAACAAATGCTGATGAGGCTTCTGGGAAAAAGAAAACCTTCTACATTGTCAGTGGGAATGTAAACTAGTACAACCATTATGGAAATTATAGTAATATCTCAGATCACAAGTGCTTCTGTTTGTGAACAATTCAGTTTACGAACAAAAGTGTTCAGCCAAATTTTCTGCATCAGGTAACAACATGACCGCAGTCATCTTCCTTGTATGAACACGAACTTAGCCATCTTCCCACTGTGACACATGGTTGTGGCTTCCTCTAGTCTAGATATTGGTCACAGACAGACCCCTGAACACTTGCTGTAAAGTTCTGTACGTGCATCTTAGCAATACGGTACTGTACAGTATTATTCAATCCAGCTCCAAAGAAAGTGCAGAGAAAGCATCACGGTAAAAAGTGCAAAGCATTTTTCATAGTCTGTCTTTGCTTAGGAAATAGGACTACTGGGAAAGACGCCTTGCCTAGATCTTATTTGAATGGCTGTGCTTGCTGTCCATCACCCTTTTAAGTCTAGGATATGCTAGCAGTCAATGATGTCAAGAGCAAAGATGAAAGTTGATCATCTTCAGTGATTTATGATTTCACCTGTGTGATTACTACTCCTTCCTAGTTTACTCTAAACTATTTGGATGTCACTATTATAATAATTAACCTAGTATTTATAGACATAAAAATCAAAATTAGTTCCAATTAAGTTCACAGCATACCACCCTGAAAATTTTTCCCGTACACATACTGGGTTTAAATTTCCAAAAAAGAATCCCAGTGTATATCAAATGAATCATTTTAAAGTCAATGAGTCTAAGGCCTGAAAACATTTGCAGAGATTGCTCAGGAAATTTATGAACCATGTTTCCTCTACATATTCAAATTGCTTAAAGCACTAGACTTTTCCTTTATGAGAGGAACAATGAGTCACTGGGTTCTCCAAATTTGAAAAAGAAATCAGTGAATTAGCTCATGTGCCCTCGTAAACTTCTTATTTTACAGACTGAAAGCTTCTTTATACTCTTAACTATTAACCTATAAAACTATACAACACTAGTTTTCTTGAAAACAGCTCTTCCTCAGCTTTCTGTGCAGTGTCCAGGTAATGAAGAACACAGGTTCCAGAAACCTGATCCTGTAAGATTACTTCTTGGCTTTGGAGAAATTCATTAAAATAATGGGTGACAACAAAAGAATGTTTCCAAGGGAACTGTTCCCTCCTTGACTAGCCACCAGGGTTTCTTTGTTTGTTGTTGTTTTGTTTTTTTGTTTGTTTGTTTGTTTGGTTTTTGTCATGGACCTGAATGGCTAAATGGAACTTCTAGGAACAACAAAGTTAGGGACTGCAGGGGCATATAGTGAATGGAATTGCATGACCCCCTCCTGCCCTGCTTGAGGGATGGGAGATTTAAGCAGTCCTGTGGCACAGCAAGTGAGACTGGCACTCTGCCTGGGGAGGCGGAGATTAAAGTGGGCCCAAGCAGCCCTGGGCTGTATCTGTGGCAGCATCAGGGCCATGGTCAGCCCACAGAACCTGACTCCATCCACTCTGCAACAAGTAGTGGGCAGCAGAAGCAGGGAGTCTGCAAGGTTAGGGACTTCAGCAGAGGCAGTGGTGGCAACACTGGCTGTAGTGGCACACTGGGGAAGAGCGAGACCCCTTCCACCACATGACCAACACCTTGAGAGAGGGACATGGGATTTAAGCAGCCTTGCACTGCAGCACAGCAACAAGTGGGAGGTTGGCCTCTGAAAGGAGGGAAGATCAAAGTGGGACTAAGCAGGGCTGGGTGGCAGTGGCAGGAGCAGAGTCAGCACACAGCAGCCCGCCCCCTGCCCTGCAACAAGCTGCATGAAGGACAGAGGCATGCCAGTGAAAGTAGGACAGAGGAGGCTATACAAGAACAGGGAGGAGCCACCTATACACAGGACTAGAAGCAGCTTTGGGCTGTCTCTGTCTGAGGGTGCCACAGCAACGAGGAGGCAGACACAGAAAGAAAGAAGGTAAGGAATGAACAGGCTGCTGAGGACACACAGACAGTTACTGGATGAAGATTCGAGCTTCAGCCCTCCACATCTGGAAGCCAATTTCAGCCCCACATCGAGCACTAATTCTATTGCAGGTGTGGCAAGATTACCCAGCAGTTTTAAGCTCTGATTTGAACACTACCACAGAACTATGGACACCAGTGGAATTTCTTCTTTTTTTCTTTCACTTTACTTTTTCTATCTATTTTGGGTTTTTTGTCTGTTTATTTAGGTTTCTACCTTTATTTTTGTTCTATTCTCTCTTTCCTCAAATCTTTCTATTGACTGTATATTTTCATGGGAGTGAACATTGTCTCTAGTCTTCCTGGTTCACTACAATAATCTTTTTGCTTACCCCTTCATTCTTTTCTTCCTCCCCTCTTCTCTAGTTTTTCAAAGCTTCTGTGATCATCCTTTGTCATCCAGGCTCGCGTTTACGACATTTCTCTTCATTTATCTATCTGTTTTGTCCCCTAGCATTCTTAAACTTCCCCATACGGTAAAATCACTGCACCAAGGGGAAACTCTTTGTGTATTTTATTTATATTGGATTTTGTTATATAACAGTAGATCTTGCCTCTGTGGTTAATGGAACCAATTTCATAGCTACCATTTTTTTTCAGTTTCTAAACTTGTTTGATGCTATCAGTGTGGTTAATTGTACTACTTTAACCTGTTGTAATCAGTCCTTCTCCCTTGTGTAACAACACTGTGATTATCTGGGTCATAACCATCACAACAGTCCAGTATCAAAAGACTGGGAACTGAGCTAAATAGATAGCAACATCTCATCCTTAATAATTTGAGAACATAGGCTCTTGGAACAGACACAAAAACCAAGAACCTCTTACACCTATGTTATGGTTGATACATTGTGTCAACTTAGGGAGTCTAGAGCTTTGGCTGAGTGATTCAGCAGGAAGCGAGGGTGCTTACTTCATACACATCCTGACCCTGTGGAAGAGGAGGGCATGGACACTGTGTGAGCGCTACATGCCCCCTGGGTGGGGGTAGGGTTTACAATGTAAGGGAGGGAAAGAGGCTGCTTGCAGCCATTCCCCCCTTTTGCTCTGGTTGTTTTTGCTGTGCTCTGCTGCCCTGAACAGTTTGCCTTCTGCTCTGTGCCACTCTGCCTCTGAACCAGCCAAGCATGGACTGAGATCTCCATGAACTGTAAGCTAAATAAACCTTTCCTTCCTTCATTTGGGGCGTTAGGTATTTTGTCTCAGGAAAGAGAGAAAAGTAACCAAGACAACCTAGATGACATCTCTGAAGAACAAACATTTCACAAGGAGGCCTTGACTCTAGTGATAAAGTATCTACTATAAGAAATTCATAAGCATCAGCACAAAAAAACAAAACAAAATTAAAAATAGAAAATTACAAGACACAAAAGCAATATCTAATCCCAAACTCCAGGACAAATCCAGGGGTCAATGAGGTACAGGAAACTGGAAGCCACCATCTGAAATTTCTGAAATGGTAGCAGCAGAAGTTCGAAAACAGGGGCATGAGACTATAGAGGAAATCAGATCAGAAATAACCTGTCAGATAAAAAGGAGATGATGACCATAATGAAAGGCTTACTTAGAAAATCTAGAGTAGATATAGATTTTTAAATAGAGGGACATACTGCAATGATGGAAACCATTGAATGCTCAACAGAGGAAAGAAATCGAATCCATGAAATAGATTCAAACACAGTTATCCAGGAAATTAAAAATTCCACTGAAAGTTTGCAAAACAGCATGAACAAAAGTGAAGATATGATATCAGACCTAGGAAGACAAGATCACAGCTAACACTCATGAAAGGAAAGATCTCTTAAAAATAGCAAGGGACCATGAAAAAGCAACCCAGTAGCTGCAAGACAATACAAGGAAGACAACATAAGATTGACTGGAGTCAATGAAAAGCAGGAGTCAGGACACACAAATTAAAAAATATGTTCTCAGAAGTAATGGCAGAAAACAAACTAAGCATAGAAAAAGAATTTGACACACAAAGTAAGGCATATAGAACTCCAATTATCCATGACCAAAATAAATCTACACCAAGGCATATGATAATAATTTCAAAAATACAACACATGAACTGAACATTAAAGACTGTTAAAGAAAAGAAACAAATCACCAGTAAAGGAAAGCACATTAGTATTAAGGCAAACTTCCCAACACAAACTCTTAAGTCAAGGAGAGCTTGGAATGAGATATTCCAAATCCTCAAAGAAAATAACTTCCAACCCGGATTGATGCACCCTGCAAAACTCTCTTTAAAACTATTGGAGGAATAAAATACTTCCATGACAAAGAACTGAAGATACTCATGACCACCAAATCTGCTCTCCAAAGTGTTCTAAAATATATTCTAGAAAGAGATAACAATGTGCACAATTCCAAGGACACCAATAGGAAGAAGCTACCATGCAGGGAAAGCAATTAAACAGGGGAATCAACAGCAGAAAATATTATGACAAGGATAAGCCAATATATATCAGTTATAGCCATCAAAGTAAATGGTCTCAACTCAGCAATCAAAAGAAATGGACAGAATGGATCAAAAATCAAGATCCAACAATATGTTGCATACAAGAAGCATATTTAACTCAAAAAAATTCACAGACCAAAAGTCAAATGATGGAAAAGAACATTCCATGCAATGGAAACTTGGAAAAATAGCTCTTCTATTTTCAGACAATGTGAACTTCAAGCCAAGACTGATTAAAAGAGGTAAAGAAGTCACTACATCCCTTTTAAGGGAAAACTCCAAGAAAAGATACCAATTGTAAATATATATGCACCAAATACAGGAGCACTCAACTATGTAAAACAAATATAAATGGACATGAAAAATCAAATAAGCACTAACAATTGTAATAGGGGACCTTAACAACCCACTGTCACAAATGGATAGATCAACTAGGCAAAAACTCAACAAAGAAATGTCAGAACTGAACCAAACCTGTAAACATATTGGCTTAGTAGATATCTAACAGATTTTTCCATACCACAACATCAAAATACACATTTTCTGAGCTATACATGGGACAGTCTCTAAGGCAGACCACATACTAGCCCATAAAACATGCTTAAGTAAATAAATACAAAGTAATTAAAATTACCCTATGCATATCACCTGACTGTAGTGCAATGAAATTGGAAATCAATGGCAAAAGAAACCACAAAAACTCCATAAATACATAGAAGTTAAATAATACCCCTTAAACAACCAATGGGTTACAGATGAAATTAAAGAAGAAATTAAATAGTATCTACAACTAAATGAAAATGCTGATACAACATACTTGAACTTACAGGACACAATGAAAACAGTCCTAAGAGGAAAATTTATAGTGGTGAATTCTCATATCAGGACAACAGAATGAGCTCAAATAACCAAATGTTGGACCTCAAACTTCTAGAAAAAGAAGAACAAATCAAGCCCAAAGCTTTTATGAGGGAAGAAATTATAAAGATTAAAGCAGAAATCAGTGTAATTGAGACTAAGAAAACAATACAAAGAGTCAATGAATTGAAGAGTTTGTTCTTTCAACAATTAAATAAAACCAAGAAACTCTTAGCCAATCTTATGAAAAAAAAAAAAAAGCTCAAATTCATGCAGCTAGGAATGCAAAGGATGAAATCACAACAGATCCTGCAGAAATACAGAAGGCCATCAACACCTACTTTGAGAATCTTTATTCTAATAAGATGGAAGATACAGAAAAACTAGACAGACTCTTAGATACAAATGAACTATCAAAGCTCAATTAAGAGGATATAAAAATTCTAAATATCCCAATATCAAACAGTGAAATTGAAAATGCTATTAAAAACCTATCAACAAATAAATTGGGCATCTGAGATGAATACACACTTCTCAGAATTACAAACAGCAAATAAATACATGAACAAAGATTCAACATCACTGGACATTCAATAAATGCAAACTGAAACAATGCTGAGGGTCCATCTCACTCTCGAAAGAATAGCTATCATCAGGAAAACAACCAACAACAAATGCTGGTTGGGATGTGGGGAAAAAGGAATATTTTTGCACTGTTGGTGAGAGTGTAAACTGGTGTAACCTCTGTGGAAATCAGTGTGGAGATGCTTCAAAACACTAGGATCAGTGGTCTGATCTGACCAAGCTATTCCCCTTCTTGGTATCTTCCCTAAATAATTAAAAGAATCACACCATAGTAATATATGCACACCCATGTGAATAGTGGCATAGTTTGTAATGGCTAAATCTTGGAAACAACCCAAATGCCCATCAGTCAATGAATACCTACAAGAGATTTTTTATATATATAATGGAGTATTACTCAGCCATAAAAGAGGATGAAATGGAGATATTTATAGCTAAATGGACGGGTCTTGAGACCATAATTGCAAGTGAAATAAATCAGACACCCATTATCTCGCTGGTCTAAGAAAGTGGAAATGTAGATAAGAACCAAAATGTACAATAGATATCATCATATGGAAACAAAATTGTTAAAAAGGAAATGAGAACTGGGGAGAGGGGAGGAGGAAGGAAGGAAGGAGAAAGGAAAAATAAGAAAACAAGCATAAATGGAAATAGAGCTCCGTGAATGGGCAGGAGAAAGGGCATTGAAGGGGGGAGAGGAAAGTGGGGGAAAAAGCGACATCAAGATATATCATGTGCAGGTACAAATTCCCTATAATGAATGTGATGGTTATGTATGCCCAAATTGTACCAATATACTTAATTAAATAAAACATTTTTGAAAGAATGCTTGTGTAACTATACTTGCAGATGTTAAATGTATTCTAGTGGGCTGGGCACATAGTTCAGTGGTACAGCACTTTCCTAGTATGTACAAGGTCCTTGGTTCAAGTACCAGCACCAAAAACAGAAAAGCTGTAAAACAAAGTATATTCAAATAACCGAAGTAGCTTTGTTACTCAGCATTTTAAGTAAAATGTAGTCAGTGCATTGAAATGTTAATATCCTATGAGCATTTTTTAAATACACTGGGCCTTTTTTTTTCTTTTCTTTGAAAAGAAAGAGGCAAAAATGTATGTATGTATATATGTAGATACATATGTGCAGGAGGGCTAACATGGTTCTACTATTGTATTATATCACTTAATGCTAAGGAATAGTTGATGACAGGTTATTCGATCAATCTTGTATGTCAGTATGTGTTATCCTGAGCATACGCTTTGAAGATATCAATATGCAATGCAGCAACTATTGTTGGTTTTCTGTTGCTTTGTCTATAATTCAATTCTGATCATACTGTTATTGTGCTACTTTGTGTCTCTTTGTTAATGCTTTCCGGTTTCTTTTTTTTTTTTTTCTGTTGTTGAAATGATTAATTGTTTGACCAATTTCGCATGTCTATATCTGTGTTCATGAATATACACTTCGAAGCTATCAATAGGTAAAGCAACAACCATTGTTGAGTCCATGTCACATTGTCTGTAAATCAGTTTTGATTGTACTATTTCTTATGCTACTTTGTGTCTGTTTGTTAATATGTTTTTGTGCTTTTACTTTAAAAAAAAAAAGTTTAAATACACTGGGCCTTGTAGACACATTACTTTGGATGGAAATTACTTTATTGTCTATATTGTATTTTAATATGTTGAGAAGAATCTACAAATTTTAAAAAGCCTTATGTTCTGTCTGTGGTTCTTAATATTTAGAGTGCTTAAGAATAAACTGGCTCTTTGTTAACTCTGCTAGCCTTAGTTCCCATTGTCAGTTTTTCAATCAGTATGTCTGAGGTAGAACCTAAAACCCTACATTTTAACCAGTCCTTACTACCTTCCAGTAATTCTGACACAGATAGTTTCCAACACACTCTTTTAAATGAACCAGAAGGTACTCTATACCTTGACCTGCTGCTGTAACACCCCTGAGGGCCACCAGAAAGACAAGTTGATAGTTTGTAGGTATTGTGTACAAGACAACTCTTACAATATCCCACAGATTTCTCAGCCCTCATCTGTCATATAGAGATTAGTAGCCTGCTCTCCGTGAATTAGAATCAACTTAATAGGGTCACGGTGTACCATAGTTCAATCTCAGGTCTGTGCCTTCATCCTTCCCTTATGACTGCTGTTGCTGTGGAGATACGAGGCATCATGAGACCCACTTGACGCGAATTAATGTTCTGTGAGACAAAACTCTGGCTGATGGACATGGCAACAGCAGACAAATTCTTCATTATCTTCCCTCAGTGGAAATCCCAGTAACCCACTTACACATCTGGGAAGTTGGTCCTCTTGAGATCAAGCGGCAACCACCCTTGACATGGCAAATGGTTCCTCATCCCCTGCCTCACTTCTCTTGTCTGTCTGGTGTGCTGCACTCTTTCATAACATAAAAAGACATACCCTTTCACTAGGGTCTGCCTTCGGGGAAACTTGAGTAAAGGTACATGGTATAATGAAGTTATTTACTGCAGCAAAGAAGCATGAATCCATGAGTCCCTGTTTTACCCATTGCACACTTTACCTTCATTACACATGGCCAAGACCACTGAGCTTTAGATTGAACATCTCCATGAAACACAAAGAAGTGATACCCTCCCACACCTGCCAGTAGCCTTGATTTTAAGGTTATCTCCTGCACTGCTTGCTAGAAAAAAAAACTACTGGTCTAACCTAAAACGTGTCATTGTCACCAATCTTGAGTAACTAAGTTTTACAGTTTAGCTTTATAGCTAAGCATGGCTTCATTAGTTTACATCAAATTCAACTAGATTAAAAGATATAGCTGTTCAGCTGGAATGCAGTTTGGGTCAGAGAGCCAGAAAACAGTACCATCTCAACAAAACTTAGCTCCATTTCTCAGCCATATTGATGTTCTTCTCCAGACTGGGACATCATTCCCTCTACATTCTACTAACTAGAAGTGAGTCACACAAGTACAAGTCATGTTCACATTCACAGGGGAATTAGACCTCACCTTTTGCCTGGAGGAATAGCGAAGAACATAAATCCCCCTGGAAAATGTCCTAGCACATTCACACAGCAGAAGCCCTAGTTTAATGGCTATTTATCATTTCCTAGTTCAAAGCTATACCTGTTGTAGATCCCAAGTATTTGCTTCAAAAATAAGTAAAAAGTTATTATCTCTTGAGTGGCTGCACTTCAGCTATTTAAGTCATTGCTAGAAGCAGATATTAACTCATAGCAAAGGTCTCATCTGACATAAAGGCAGCAAACTGGGATCTTAGCTGAGCAAGTCAAGCACACAGCCCTCCATTTTATTACTTGCAAGAACGGTACAGGAAATGTTTGCCTTCAGTGACAGTATTTTTCTCCATTGAGGCAGCAGACATTCTCCTCAAGATATTTTTCTGCCCTCAGTCAACTTCCTTTCTTTCCCAAATGGCCCTGAGCCATTCAGAGAAGCAATCTGTCACCATTTCTCTTAGTGAAGGTGTGAGGCTCTGCTCCGGTATTAACTTGTCCCAGAAGAGGAGCCACTTAGCAAGCACTGATGCCTTCACTAACTTCATACAGACTGCAACTCCATAACATCTGTGTTTCAACCAAAAAAGTCAGCAAAGCATTTAGAATTCACAGTGAAGCATGCATCAGACATGTGCAGAGAAATGTATATGCTTTAAGGCCATAGCTCCGAAGGTCAAAGACAAAAGATTCCCCTTAGTCTTCCAGAAGAAGATGAGGATACTGCATTTGAAAGAGAGGGAAAAAACTTCTGCCAACGTGCTTCCATTCAGTCTATTTCCCCAGGATCAACCAAAAAAGCAAAAAACTTCTTTTAATTTTAGAAAGTCAACATGGTCTCAGAAAGAAAAGAATCTGAAACATAATTTGTTCAATTTACACCATCCAGTTACAGTCAATGTTCAAACTGACTTTCAAGTGATAGTAAGCCTTTTATTATATGGCAGCAGTGCAGGGATATAATTCAGCCTTTGAAGAGCCACTTCTTCCACTACCATAAACCCATCTTTTTCTAACTTAAGAAAAATGCCACTTTAATTACAGACGAGGTGACTGAAAATTCAAGCTTTGTCTATTTTTGTAAACCGAAACCTCCTAAGACACAAATTACCGATGTGGCCCACGTGTGCCGTGCTAACAATAGACCGGGTCTAGCAAGAAAAAGACGTCTCTGGAACACAGATACAGAGTGAGGGTGTTCGAGGCCATGAAGAAGCAAAGGGAAATGCTTTGGGCCCTTTCTGTCCCCCGCCACAACTCCCACTACTGCGATAGCTACAAGAGGGGCGTTCATTAGTATTAGCATTTCAGATGAGTAGAGGACACACTTCTGTTTTCATCTGCAGAATATAAGATGTGCCATAAGCAAGATATTAAAATTTTGGTCTCTTGGGAAATGGATAACCCTGACCCTTTTAATCCACACTTTATATATGAACCATTACAGGCACTAACAGAACATCTGGTGCTTGTGCCCAGAGACTGAGATAGATGTGGATAGAATTCTACACAGAGAGTGGCACAGAGGTGGGGTGGGGGGCATGGGGGTGAGACACTGGCTTAATACCAGAAGTCCCCGACTGTGAGAAGGGCCAGTGATCTGAGTGAGACTAGACCTGCTGTATTCACAGGCGAGACCAGGAATCATCAGAGACTAGAGGAGTTCACACTGGTGCGGGGTGAGTCGGCCTCTTTTCAGCCACAGCTCTGGCAGCTTTGAAGTAGCTGCTTGCAGTGGTGGCCGCCTGAGAGCACCCACCTTTACATTTCTCACCTTTCACCCACGGTTCATCACTCTGCTGTGGTGGAGGTTTCTATCTGCAGCCATACAGAATTACCATTCCAGAGGTCTTTGAGGATCAGGAAAAATACCCATAAATCAAAGAGAAGCAGGGGTGACAAGATGAATTTACAGAGCGCTCCAGGATTCTGCTTTCCAATAACCTTAAAATGGAATTATCACTTCCATTCCCCAGCACCCCTGCACATCTGCTTTGTGATGTGCAACCCTTATGAAGGCAATAAAGCTGCAGCATTGATTCCACCCAAGTAAACGCCAACCAAAGGGCTTCAGAGGAGGGACAACACTGAGACTCAGAACAAGCAAACTCCACAAGCCAGTGGTGAAAAGTCTGAGATTCTTAGAAGATCAGTGAGAGACTGTTCTGTGGTCACAGGCTATGTGCCAGGAATCTTGCTGTTGATGAGAAAATGAGAATGAAATTTATTTATAATCTCAAGGACCATCAAGTCATTACAACACAATGGGCTTCTGTGATGACTTAAATATGATTTTCCCACTCAACTCATGGAGAAGTTTAAACCTTAGTCACAAACGTATGGTATCACAAGGGTACAAACTCATAGGAACTTTGGGAAGTGATTAGATTTTGGCCACGGGGGGAAAGCCTCATGACTGAATCCCGGTAGTTCTATAAGAAGGAGGGAGGTCATGTATTCATAGAGACACATAGACATATCCACTCCATGATCTAAAGTGGTGCTCTGTGCTGCCTCAGGGTTCTGCAAGCAAAAGGGCCATCACCAGAAGCCAAGCCCACAGAGCCAACCTCATCTTGGACTGTGAAGCGCCAGAACCACAAGACAGAATAAACCTCTCTTCTTGATAAACAATCATTAGGCAGTTCTTTCCGGTAATGAAAAGTTGACTAAGACAGTTATTTGCTATACCACTGAGAAAATGCTAGCGACAGGTGAAGGAAAAGACAAGTAACTGTTGAACAGGGTCTCCGAAGCAGTGGCCACAAACTTAGATCTCAAAAATGGAACAGAAATTCCAAGAAGAGAAAATGGATAATCCCAAAAGAAGGATAGGCAGGTGATGAGTGTTTCAGAGGAAAAAAATCCCTGACAAAGAATTCTCCATGCACAGGATTGGGAGATAGCAACCGAGGAAGATTAGCTGCCTTGCTGAAAGAGGTCCAATCAGAATAAGAATGAAAGCCTGGGCTCTCAGAAAGAAGTGTAAGGGGCACCCCAGGGGCAAAAATGACTTTCCCCGCTCCTCTAGCAGCTCTAGTTGGCAGTGTGGGGAGTAATTTGCCTGTCAGCTCATGGAAAGCTAAAACTAGTATTTACATTTGTGTAAATTAAAAGTTAATATTCAGTGTTTCTGTAATCCACAAGATTTAGATAATTGTGTTAATTTTGAATCTTAAAATAAATATGATTAATAATTAACATCAGCAATACTACTTCACAAAAACCCATCCGGAGAGCATATTCCCTGTTGTGTTGGGTCTGACAGGAGCCCACCTCCCGGCCAGTCTCTGGGAGATGCAAACCACTGCAAGTCCATAGAGCCATTATACTAGGAGGAAGACCTTAAAAACAGTAAAGTTTCCCTGTGAAAAGCCCTAGGCCTATACTAGAAGGAAAAGCAAGACTCTTATCTTCAAGGACAGAAAGTCAAAACCAAAAGAATCCTGTACAGACCTCGCTAAAATGGTTCCTATCTTTTAAGTCTTCTCACACGATTCACCGAGGAGAGAACAAAATATATGGCAAATGTTCAGGTTTCACAAAAGAAATTATTAAAGTAAAAGCCATAGCACCAAATCCCTCTCAGAATATCCTCCCTCACTCCAGACACACTTATGCCATTATTCTGGCCACTTTCTGAAGTGGTTCTGGAAGTCATTTGTGAGTGTTTTTATGAGGTGTGATCAAAAAGTGCAGTGAAAGCTGTTGCCCAGTGCCTTTGGCAAGAAGGCAGGCTCGTAAGAGCAGTCTGGTGTGTCCTCTCCAGCTTGTTCACTGGATCTGGTACCAAGTGACTTCGGGCTCTTTCTTCAAGTCAAAATGACCGTGGAAGGCAAATACTGAGTCAATTCAGGAAGTAGAGGCAGCAGTGAGAGAGGACCTGCTTCAGACAGTGACCGGCACGGTGCAGTGAGTGTATTTGAATTGAGGAAGAGTATTTTCAAGGGGATTAGTGGCAGTGTGTCCTCTACCGGAGTAAGTTTGTAAACTGAAGGAGTCACTGTTTATTTTAGTTGCTTCTTTACAACTTACTTTCATTGTCCAGTCAAGACAATAAGTAACTTTCTAACTGTTTCTTTGTCTCTTAATTTCCTTATAAGGGATCTCATGCCACATACAACATATATTAAATAAATGTATATGCTTTTCTCCTGCTAATCCATCTTATATCAATTTAATTCTCAGGTCCAGCCCGGATCCTAAGAAAGTGGACATGGAGTTTTGCTGATCCTACGACATACAATAAAGAATAGGGAGGTGATGTGTTTGTAAAAATAAACATTTACAACCTCATGCAATTTTATTTTTACCCACATGTCAGAGATATATATGGTTGAAATATGACATCATTTTTGAAGAGGAAAAGTTGTCAGTCATCACCATGTTTCAAATGTTTAATATATTCCTTTATCTATAACCCCTGCAGCCTTCCATAGTTAACAAGCAGAGAAAAAAAAGTTACACATCCAAAAGCATAGTTGATGAGTCAGTGCTCCTTGGTTTCAAGCAACGAAAATGACACTTAAGCAGGAAGATGAATAATTTAAGAACTGAAGGGAAAATGTGGGAACCAGCTTCAGAAATTTCAATTATGAACCAACAGCTGAGAACCAAAGCTGCAGAGATAAATTCCATTCATTGTTTTTCATGTCTTGGTCAGTTTCCCCAAGATGTAAATTCTAGGCAGAAATCATTCACAGATTGCTTTGCTGAAGAAAGGTACAGCACCTCAATTCATATTCTCATCAGACTCTTGCCACAAAGCAATAAAAAACGATGTTTCTAGAAGCTGTAGCCGTAGAAATGAGCCACACAAACCTCCTGCTGCAATCACGTAGCTGATCCGCAGCCCAGGTATGGACCTCAAGATCCACGCCTCTTTTTCTCCAAGGCAGCACGCAGCCAGAGACCGAGCACAGCGGGGCCCTAATTGAAGATGCTCGCAGAGTCTTTTCAGGGCCAGGAGACCCCGTCCTACGCTGGGCACTTCTAGCTCGAAGCTCTCCCCAGAACCCTGATCAGACCTTTATTTCAGCACTGCAGTTTAAAACCTCCCATGCAGCCCCGCTGGCCTCTCTTTCTTCAGGTGTCAGACTTGCCTGGGGGCTGAAGTTCTGCTCCCCTTGCTTCCACAACAAAGCTCTAACAGATGGGACGAAGGAAAGGAGAAAAGAAAAAGACAAAAATGTATGTATGTATATATGGATATACATATATGCAGGAGGGCTAACATGGTTCTACTATTGTATTATATCACTTAATGCTAAGCAATAATCGATGACGGGTTATTTGATCAATCTTGTATGTCTGTATGTGTTATCCTGAACACACACTTCTAAGAAATCAATATGTAAAGCAGCAACTATTGGTGTTTTGTTGTTGTTGTTGTTGTTGCTGTTGTTGTTGTTTGCCTGTTTTGTTTTTTGTCTTTGGATTTTTGGTTTTTGTGTTTTTTCTGTTGTTGAGAGGATTAATTGTCTGACTAAATTTGCATGTCTGTATATGGGTTCATATACTTACACTTCAAAGATATCAATGGATAAAGCAATAGCCACTGTTGAGACCATATCACCTTGTCTATAGATTAGTTGTGATTGTACTATTTTTTATGCTAATTGGTGTCTGTTTGTCAATGTTTTTGTACTTTTATTTTAAAAAAAAAAAAAAAAGCTCTATACACCTAATGATGGCTTAGTGTCTGTTTCTCAACACACCAGACCCAATGCCGATGCGACACCAAGAGTTTAATTCCCATCTATGCATCCTTAAATCTGTATTTCATAATACTCATAGGGCTGCTATATGCAGTAAGAGGTGGTTATCCTAATAACTACAATGGACAAAACCCCACTGTCCCTTACTTGTCAAATAGAGGATGGACTTATTTTAAAAGCTAGAAATGAAAACCTTTAAAAGTCAGTTGAGGGATCCGGGGAAGATGGCGACCAGGTGAGCAGCAAGGGAGCGAACCTCCTTAATAAACACCACCAGGGCTGGGGATATAGCTCAGTGGAATAAGCGCTTGCCTAGCAAGCGCAGGGTCCTGAGTTCGATCCCCAGTACCGCAAAAAAATAAAAAATAAAAAAATAAACACCACCAGCTCGAGACAGACTTGGCGAGCGTGAATGCCGGGACCTCGGCTGGGAAGTTTAAACTGGGCGTATTTCTCTGAGATGCCGGGGGAGATGTGGTAGAGCGGACCAGGCTGCCGGGGCAAGACGTGGGAAAGTCCCAGACGCTGGGAGCCAGGGACGATCCCCGCGGGGAAGAAGCTGGGATCGGTCCAAGCGCAGTGGGAGCGCGGCCGCCTCGGGCCCTCCCGCCTCCCGAGCCGGTGCAGCCCCCCGGAGACTCCCGACAGAGATCGGCTTGCTAGCGGCGGAGACGCCCAGCAATCCCACGTTTCGCGTGTGTCGGGCGAGCCGCGCGGAGGGCCACAAACGCCGCCGGAAGCGGAGAGAAGGATTTGCTGGGCCCTAGCACCCTGAGAGCACGGACGCCTCGATCCCTCCCGCCTCCCGAGCCGGCGCAGCCCCCCGGCGACTCCCGACAGAGATCGGCTTGCTAGCGGCGGAGCCGCCCGGCAA
>PVLD010018579.1:0-38642 GCA_004027595.1 Dinomys branickii | reverse complement strand
TTGAGACTGCGTTTTGTTCCTCTGTTTTCCCATTTTTGGGTATCAGATTCAAAATGTGGAGCTATAAATTCCCCAGGCAGTTCAGCAGGCAAAGGTCTGCTGCAGAGGCTGCTCCAATGATTCCTTCTCTTTGGGAGAATGTCCCTTAAGCTGTCTGCTGAGATTTCTGCTTCTACTCCCTACCCCGAGCCCTGGCTGGTGCATAGAAACAGGTCACCGCCCCAGGCGCCTTGCAGACAGGCCACTCAGGTGTTCCTCCCTGGGTGGAGCTCCTTCCCCCCTCACAAATCCCCTAGGGGCGCCTAGCTAGCTCTTCCTACCTGGGAGATCCCGTAGCCCTTAAGGCTGCTTTGATGTCACTCACTGTGCAGAGCTTCTTCCCGACTCAGGGAAAACCGGTTAGAGCGCCCACTCAACTCACCCTGGGATCCTGCAGTCAGGAATGCCGTTCAGATGTATCTCCGTGGATTGAGCTTTTTCCCGACTCAGAAATCCCGCCGATCGCAGCCTCTCCAGTTTGTGCAGCGCTGGCTGCGGGGGCGGGGCTCTGAGCGGGATCCCGGAACGCTGCCCAGATTGGCGCAATCTGTCCCAGTAGCTCGTTCTCTGAGTTTCCTCTGCTCCGCTGCCTCCAACAAATCCTGGTTACAGCCGTCTCTGAGCCGATCGGGTTCAGGAGCTGGAGGCTTTCCTCCCACCACAATTGCTCTCTCGGCTGTACGTGATTTAAGCCGAGCTGCGGCGAAGCGCCTCACCGATCTCTTGGGCGCCCAGCTCTCAGGATCCGCCCACTTCTCGCTGCCCGGCTTGTCCAGCCGGCCCTTTAATGCTCATGCCGTGGAGAGTAGCCCGATCAGTTGGAATTTTGCATCCACGGACTGGGCACCCGTGCGCAAAGGATCGGTCTCTGGGAGAGATTCCCTCTGCTGCTCACCTGGTCGCCATCTTCCCGGAAGTCTCCCCACCAGGCCATTTCTGTGTTTGAATTTGCCAAATGCAGACTGAAATTTCCAAATTAGCCAAAATAAACCTCTCCGCCCTTAAGTTGTGTATGTTGGGTACTGTGAATCAGCAACAAAAGAGTGACTAAGACAAGCTTAGGGCAGGGGAAAGATCACAGACCAAACTGGAGACATGTTGTGGGGTCCCAGTCCTGAGGATTTTGTAGGGTATGTTAAAAGTTTGATTATGAACCCAAATACTATTATAAAGCCAACAACGTTTTCTCCTCAAAAAAAGTGGGACAACAGATTTGAATTTTAGAAAATGGCCTTGGCTACACTTAATGACATATATAAGGTTTGAATTTTATTTCTGTCTCTTGCTTTGATTTGCAGTATTTCTTGCATCTTTGTTTTAAAGATTTTCACCCACTTGGAAAATTCTTAGCCATTATCTATAAATACTACTCTTGCTTTATTTTTCCTGTCTTCATTTTCCATAACTTTTAAAAATCAAGTGCTGCATGTCCTTTAGTTTTTCTTAACAGTACTGCATATTGAAACCAGGTGCTCTATCACTGAGCTGTATCCCGGGTCCATGTCTCTTAGAATATTTTTCAAATTTTTCATCTTTGTTTCTTTCTGTGATTATGCAATCCACTTTTGTAAATAAAGCTATATCAGAACACAGCTGTGCTCACTAAATTGCATATCACTGACTGCATGATTTGTACTATAGAGGATGAAAAGCAGCAGATAGGTGGGAAACTCAATCTGAAATCCCCACATTGGAAATGTTAAAAATTCTGAACTTTTTAAACACTACCATGGTATTACAAGTGGAAATTTTCCCATCTATTCTTACATGAGAGATCACAGTCAAGATGCAGGTAGGGACCGGGGTTGTAGCATGAGGCCCTGCTTTTGATTCCTGGTACCAAAAAAGAGAATAGTAAAAGAAAAAAGATGCAGGTGGACTAAAATATTGCATAAAATTCTTCAAGAAATTTGTATACAGTATATATGAGGTATGAGTATATTTTGTGTTTAGACTTGGGTTCTGTCTCCTAGATATCCCATTATGGATATGCTCAATATTCAAAAAGAAATGTGAAATAGGCCTGTTCCCGGATTCTTTGGATAAGGGATACTCAAACTTTAGTCTCAGTGGAGATTGTTCCTCTGAGAAAACCTAAAAAATAGTTACCATTTGGATATTTACCAAAAACCCTCTCTATCTCTTTGATATTCTACTGTTAAATAATCTATTGTAATTTTTATACCAGCTTTTCTTCTAGTTACACAATTTCTATTCCGTTTTTTAGTAATTTCTAGAGCTCTGTTTAAATTCACCATTTTTGAACACATAACATATACACAGTTATTGTTGAATTCATGTGGAATAGCATGAATACCTACCTGGAACTCTTGTTGAATTTTATCATTTTTCTTTCCTCTCTATTTCTGGCCATTTTGCGTCGAGCGTCCTGGTGTAATGTCTTCTGAGTGGTGACTGGTCTCTGATATACCAAAGGGATATTTCTAGTGTGATAGGACCTTCTTTACTTTAGATAGCATCATCTATGATTTCTAGAATACAACTAGCTCAGGGGGAAAATAAACAATCTAGTCAAGGGTTGAATTGATGATGCGTGTTTTTTAGTCTTTGTGGAGGTTGTTAGATTTCTTATTTATCCATAGCATGGGGATACTAGCTCTGAGGGTCACAGCAATTTTCACCACAGTTCTTCTTTTCTGGTGGGCCTTGAATTCCACATTTCATCCCAACCCACAGTTGGTGACTCTCTGCTCAGCCCCACCAACGCTTCTTCTTTGCTTTCTTCTTTGCTTTCCGTCTCTCAGTGCTGCAAATGAATGAGCAAATATTTTGAACAGATAAATACTGTTTAATATTAGGCCTATGCCTTTTCCTTCCTCTTCTTTCCAAGATCATGGTGCCTCAAGATCTCTTGGCAGTGTAATGATCCTTTCCACATTTTGGAGCTTGTATCATGATTAGAAAGATGACCTTCCACAATTGGGCACTGAAAAGTGGACTTACCGATTACAGGTAATTCAGGAGAAACTGACTGTATTTGAGAAATAATGATGGCTTAAAAAAAGGGTCATAGGAGTGATTAGGGTGGGGGATATGGAGATGGTAAAGAAATACGTGCAAAGTGCTCACCAGCATTAGCCATCAGGGAACTACGCATCACAGTCCTACCAAGACACTGCTTCTTACCTCTCTGAATGATGAAAAATACTGCCAATATCCCATGCTGCTGAAGATGTAGAGAACTACATCACTTGTACTTTGTAGATGAGAAGAGAAAACTGTATTCACTATGGAAAATAGCTTAGTAGTTTATTACAAAATTAGGCATGGGATTACCATCTTATGTAACCACTATACTCTTGGGCATTTATCCCCTCAAAGTGAAAATTTATGTTTATGTACAAAAATGTATGTAAATATTTATAGTACTTTTATTTGTACTGTTCCCTGAATTGGAAATAACCCAGATGTCCTTCAGCAGCAGGGGAATGAATGGTCAAGCAAATTGTACATCTGTACCACAGGTTATTACTCAGCAATAAAAAGCAACAGATTACTGACCTGAAAAAAAAAAACTTGAATGTGTATTGGGGAATTATGTTTATTGAAAAAAAGCCAGTTCCCACAGGCTATACACTGTATAATTTCATGTATATAGCGTTCTTGAAATGGCAAAATTTAAAAAATAAAAAACAGATTAATGATTGCCAAGGCTTAGGAAAGAGTAGCTCTGGGCAATGCAGGAGGGAGTGGATGTGGTTATAAAAGGCAACATGCTGGAGCTCTGGTTTCGTGATTGCAGGGTTTACATGAATGGACATGAGAAAAGGGCGTGGCACAGTACTCATGTGTGGGGCGTGACTTTCATTCAAGACAGATGAGTGCATGTAGGACTGAAGAAACCTGAATGACAGTTGCAAGTGGTAGCTACTGTGGTATTGTGCTCCTATTTTATAAAAATGCTGTCACTGGGGAGACTGGATAAGACGCTCAGCACTGCTGTCTGTTATTCCATATGTCTGCTAGTGAGTTTACAAAGATCGTCAGTGAAACTTCAATAAAACCCAGCAAACCAGCTGCAACAAAAAATGCCATTCAGAAATCTATAAGCTTTTTCTAAAATTCATTTTGCATATTTTATTCCATTCACACACTTTAAAAAAGTCACATTATTATGCATCTGGTTTATGTTCTGATTTTGTGATTTCATGATTCAATTAAATGCATAATTCAGGACTTTCATTTGTACACAGAATAATCAAATAAGAAATATCTATTAACAAATACAAATTAGTTTGTGCAGTCCCCCCAAGGAACCAGGTCCTTCTCTGGAGATACGATTTCAGATGGGACCCCACACACTCTAGTTGTGCTGCTCTGAGGGCCTAGACACCCCTACTGTGGTCTGAGGGCCTGGACACCCTTACTGTGCTGCCTGTTTAATAGGTAAGACTTTTGGTGCTTTTTGTTACTTCTTTCTGTGTCTGACTCCCTTGTGTGAATCTAATTCATGAATTCTAATTCTTATGCCTATATATTGTTTTACTTTAAAAAGAGAAAAAAAAAATAACAATAAGAATTTCAAGATAAGATGATAGGAAATTAACAATGGTTATAATATTGCACACTGGTATCTTCAGAGTAGTTTCTCAGATTACAAGATACCTATGCTTATATTCTTGAATGTGAAGATATAATTTTTCTGGGTTCTGCTTTAGAAAGATATGACTGTAATGTGGAAAAAGAGCAAAATAAAGGATGTATGTTTAAACACCCTGGAGAGACAAATGACAAATGCCCAATCCATTTCTTGGCTTACATTTACAAATAAAAGGAATGACATTTTCTTTATAAAGTAATTCTTTTTTTTTTTTTTTCGTCTTTTTGAGAAAGAGTCTCGCTATGCAGTTCAGTCTGGCCTTGAGCTCACTTTGTATTCTGGGCTGGCCTTGAACTTGCAACAATCCTCCTGCCTCAGCCTCCTCAGTTCTGGGATTACACATGTGCACCACCACGCCTGGCTATAAAGTAATTGAACTCTTCTTCACAGCAACAAAAGTAGGAGCACCTATCTTTCCTAAAGGTGAGCTCTGAAGGCCATTGGTCCTCTAGGTGGTGATCATTCCTTCTCTATTGCCATCACTCTTTTTAAATGAATGGTTTGTAATTAGTGTGACAGGTAGCAAAATTCACCACCGTCCACATACACTAGTAAAACAGGCAAAGAGTAGGGACAGTGATTACAAAGATGTTGTTTGTGCTTATGATTCCTTCCACCGCCCATGTCATGCTTCTTTTCCTTTTGATAAGTGTTCCGTTAGAATTGTTTACCTGGTTGGGTGACCCAAACTTTGCTAACCAGGAGTTTTATCTTCGGCAGTCCTGGATGTTAGGGTTTTCTACAGTTCTCCGTTAACTTGTGTCTCTAGAGAATTGCCATGATGATGGAACACCACAAGGGGCTGTGTTGGTGAATGGTGCAGACTTTATAGAAGAGAAATGGTAAGTTGTGCCTGGACACGTATTACAATTCAGCCCCAGAATTGGACTCTGCATTGCGATTTCACTGCATTGCTCTGCATATGTAAAAATACTGCTCGGCTACAGTATTTTTAACTAGTTATAAAAGTCCCTACTTAGGGTCTCATAGTTACATTTGATTGGAAAAGCCCAAATTTCAGGACTGTATTCTACGCACTAGTTTGCATGAGTCTGAGTGTGCGTGTTCTTGCTGCTACTTTGGGAAAATGGGACTCATAACGTGGAGACTGCCCTAAGTGGGAGAAAGATTTTAAGGAATACTGAGTAGCTACACATGACCACCGCTACAGGTGGTGTTTGTGTACTAGAAAATAAATAAAGGAGTGTTAATCGCTAGGAATCAGGATGGATTTATTCTGAATCCAGCTTATTTCCTCTTTCCTTAGGAATAGTCAATTATGGGGGTGATGAAATTTTTAGGGAAGAAGTCAAAAGAGGCAATTTAGGAAAAAGCTAAGCAGTGGTAGTTTCTTGTTTTAATGGCAGAAGAAATTAGAATGGAGGAAATAGCTAATTTAAAACACAAGATTTCAGAGAACAGCTGCTAATGAGGAGTTGGCACTGAATCTTGTGGAAGAGGGCAGGTACACAGAAAGTCTAGAAGTAGGGCGAAGATGTAGTGGGATGCAGTAGGTGAGAGATAGACTCAAAGACAAGTTGGACCAGAAGCCCACAAAGGGTCGCCATGATACCTAAACAGGAAAAGCTCTTTACTCATTTAATAATCAAAGATGAACCTGAGCTAGATGTTGGAAACAAAGTATCCCTTCTGGTAGAACCACACCAAAAGACTGAGATGTGCTGGATACTAAAGGGCATGTGTATAGAGGTGAACTCTGATTGGATTTTCAGACTTTTTGAAGTAGAGGAACAGAAGAATGTGTATCTGACTTATTTCAACATTATGTAACATTTAGTCCAAAATTGGGGGCAGTGGTTGTAAGTTTCAAGAAAAAGCCTAGACAATAGAGAAAATTGGAATCTAGGGATTATTTTTGAGGTTTGTTTTGTCTGGAAACATCATAAAAACATTCAGCAGCCAGTGAAAAAGAGTATGTGCCTGATGAGATTTGGATTATTTTCACTGCAAGGGCTGTCTACAGCCCTGATGATAGCTGTCTTTATATCATAGGAACACTTTTCCTTGTGTTCTTACCAATTATTTTCTCATTGTTGAAGAAGTCACTTCTCTATTGTGACTAAGAAGCTGCTTTCATCCTACAATCAGATATTTATATTATTAACAGATTTTCATAATCCAGGTTTGGAGGAAAGTCTTTGTTGATCTCCCCATAACTACTGTGACATTTAAGACCTGGATTCTCTTGCTGCGCCTTTCAAACAGCTCGGGTTGTCTTTCCTAAGCTCTCTAATCACTTTCTTGCTGTATGCTTTCGTTTATGCACTTTTTCATCCCAGCTATTACTACCACTCTTCTCCTTTTATTAACATTTTAAACAAAACATATATGAGTTTATGAAATAATATGTAAAACTTCATGAAATATGCAAAAGTGTTCTTTATTAATTGTGTTAATGTCAATGACAATGTGTAGTTTAGACTTTGCACAAGTGTAATACAATTTAATCCATTCATCTCTTCCATTACTTATACATGAAACCTTTCTTGATCTGTCCAGTGGGAATAATTGCTCTTTCTTCTAATACCCTATAGTAGCAACTCTTGTGAATTTCTCTATGTTCAAACCTTTTCAGTATACAATTTAAAAAATATTTTACAAGTGTATGTAAATACTCTCACATATTAATTTCTAATTATATTCAAATATATGTTTTAAAATCAGATTTGATATGTAGTTTCCATAACATACAGTGTTGTGCCACTTCATGACCTTTCAGTTCATAATGATACGGATGTGACTGTTCTCCAAAGGTTACCTGAGCTGGTGACACTGCAGCCATCCTCACCTGTGTGAGCTCACTCGATGATAGTTTTACAAGAAAAAAGCCTAAAGATGCATTTTGCACAGGAAATTCCTATCTTTAAGCAACATACATTTGCATATGCAAAATACATTTATTTCTTCCTTCAAGAATATATATATATATTTCTCCCTCCTTTGATTTTCTTCTCCTTTCTTCTTTCTTTTCTCTTTCCCTTCCTTTATGAATTACCCAGTCCCTCTCATTTTGTTATAGCAATAGGAAATACACTGAGACATAACTTAATTACATCTGCAAAATTCTCCCCTTTTGTCATATTCTATTGCTAAATTTGGGTCCTTCCCAAATCCAAGAAGAAAATATGCACAGTGTATGAGCACCAGGAAGTAAGAATCATGGGAGTCGCCCTTGATCTGTCTTCCAAGAGCAGCACACCACAAATAGTAGGGAAAGGCATGCAGTTTCAATTGCTCCCTCTTACTACTGCTAGTTTACAGACCCTTCCTGGAGGAAGAAAGAAGAGACATAATGAATGAACACAGCCATCTTGAATGCTGACTGTGGACATCATACCTACTAGCTCGGTTCTCTCACTACCTAACATTGGGCCACTTGGTCATCCAGCCATGTGAAGATCGTATCAGACACAGCTAGGTCTGGAAAGACCGTAGGCCCACAGTGATGTCAGCAGTAGCCAGGCTCTTCCCTTGAGTTTAGGAAGTCCTCTGTCATTCATAACCACAAGAAGCAGCAGTTGGAAAGAAACAAAAGATAAGATCTTTTTGATTTTTAAAAAATTTTGTCTCCTAAGATGACCTGCAAGGTTGTAGTAGTACAAAGTCCAAGTCCACTGATAACACAGTGGCTTTGCTTGTGTTTGTGGAGGCAACAGGATAAGCCTAGCAGTAAACCTCAGTAGAGATTTCAGCTCCGGGATGTGGAGTTAGGAACTCATGCTCTCAGACACTCACCCAGAAAACATTTCACATTTAAAAGGCCTAGGGACAAACAAGCCACTATTGGGACACTTGCCATATTGGGGATCCCAAGCGATATTTTGCTGTGTACCACAATGTTGAATTCCAAAGAGATGTTAGGTGATAGGATAAACTCTCCTTGTAGAATCCTCATGGTGTGTCAAGATAGCTAGAGCCACTTCCTCTAATCATGATGGTAGGAGGTCTGATATACCTCTCATACATTTCCTTTGTTGCATGCCCAGCATCTAGTCCAAGAACATACTTTTTTCTGGAGTAAGAGGAGCTCCCATTAGTATCAAATGGATAAAAGCTGGAGAGGAGGGATAGATCAACTCCAACGTAATTGTTCTACCAGCTCCTAGCCATCTGTGCAACTTCTAAAGGTGATAACAAGAAAAAAGGCTGGAGTGTGACAAAAGGAAGCGGGAAAGTCACCCTTTCAGAAACAAGCTAATCACAGCCCCATGTAGTTATTTGTGTTATCTTACAAATCATGAAGGAGGACATCATCTGGTAGGTTCCACTCACAGAAGAGACCTGGCAGGATTGGGTCTTTTAGGAGCAGCTTCAGGTCCACCACTCTTAGCAGAACAGGTGCCCTCCACATGGGAGAGAGCTGAACACTGTGCCTGACTGTGGAAGGAAGAGACATGAGGCCATCGCGGAAGTACGGAGGATGGTGAGGAGCTAGAGATGTCTGCTACCATGTTTAAGCCCAAGGAGTCAATAGTCTTTGCAGGCTGTCAAGTAGAAACCAGAGTAGGAAGTTGCAGCATGGAGCATGGCTTAAAGAGAGACCCCTAGAAAGCCAACTTCACTAATGCCGTGTAAGTAAAGAAAACCACATACTCTCACACTGACGTGTGTGAATTTCTATGTCACAAGATGCCATAGTAACCTCACTATGTTTTCCATGATGTCAACTCTGGTGTAATTTGAGACCAAGTCAAGCAAAGGGCTTCTCATCTCAATCTCGTTCTGAGTACCCCCGCTTGCCTGAATCGATTCCCCAAGGGTATCAGTGCAAGTCACGGACTAGGAACTGAGAAGCACCACCAGCACAACCTTCCTTTATCTTAATCTTCTCTACCAGAGCATCCATGGACACAGAAAGTACATGTTCAGTCTAATCCTCAAAGAAAACAGTGACAGGATCTATATCCCACTGGAAATTTAGGAGAAGCCGAGGTGCAGCTGCTTCTGCTGGCCACCAGAAGAGGAAAGTCCATGACATATATTTCTAAACATAGTTTAGTGCTCTCAACCTCGTCAGGTCCTCCTGATTAAGAATTTCTAAGTAGGGGCTGGGGATATAGCTCAGTGGAATAAGCGCTTGCCTAGCAAGCGCAGGGTCCTGAGTTCGATCCCCAGTACCACGAAAAAAAAAAAAAGAATTTCTAGGTATAGTTCTGTCTGTGCATGTGAGTGTGTGTGTGTGTGTGTGTGTGTGTGTGTGTGTGTGTGTGTGTGTTTACACATATGCCTTGTCACAGGGTGGGGCAATATGAATTATGATAATTGTCACATTCTTCTATCCAACCAGAGAATAGAAAGCCATCACTTACTCAAGTTTGTTAAGAGCTTCTTGAAAATCCTTCTTGAGCATAGCAAAGCTTTCCAAGTAACAATTTAAGTAAGTAATCATTCACTTAGTGACTATAAAGTTACATGAAGTTTTCCTGTGTTTAAGAAAAACATACAGCTCACAATAACAAAAAGTCAGAAGGCAAATAAGGATTGAGCTAAAAATCTAGAACTGGATACCAGGGTGAATGATTAAACTGTAAAATACCATGAAAAAGAGGTCAAATTAACATTCCGTAAACTATCTTTGTTAGAGTAGTATATGGCAGAGGTGGCAGATATGTAGAACATTGTTTGCTGGCTCCTAATATTCATCTCTAGGCTTCAATTTCAACCTCAATTTATCGATGCCCACACTTTCTCAGTCCTGGGGCACATTATCTAGTTTAAACCTCACCGCATTCTTTGAAACAAATATTCTTATGATTTGAAGTAACTGAATGCAAGTAAGCATATGTAACTTGCAAAGGTCATACAGCTACTAGCTCATTAAGCCATAATTCCACAGAAGTCAGTGAACATTTTGATAAAGCAGGGGTAGAGAATGAGTGATTTGTGGAGTATGTTGTAAGGAAATTTGTTCAAGTATCTCAACACGAGATAATATGCACACAGACACACAGAAACACAGACACACACATGCATAGCAACAGAAATCACCAGAACAAAACATGGGCTGGTCAGTTTTTTCTGCTGTAGGAATAGATCCATGATATGCAGAGAAACAATAATTTTGTAAAATTTTAGCAGGCTCATTAGTCACTGTAAAAACTTAAGCTTGACTTCAACTTGATGTTTAAAAAAGTCCTAGTTCTATGCTTAAGCAAAAAATGAATAAACAGTGAGATTTCTTCTACTGTAACTTCATACTCCATTTTTGTACCTGTAAAACAATAAGCTAATTTTTCCCTTGAATCCTTCACATATACATTACTTTCTATATCTTTACGTTAAAATGTGTATGGAAAAAATGTGTATGGATAATGTATGGAAAAAATGTGTATGGATAAGTTAAACTAATAAGAAAAGCAGTGCAGCGTTTGAAAAATTAGAAAATATAAAATGAAGGTAGAAATTACTAATGGTCTGATTATGCAGAGAAGGCTACTATTTCATATCTTTTGTATTATAATTTTCTTCTATTGAGACAGTTTAATACTCACAAAAGTTGCTAACAGTATAGAGCATTGTGTAAGCCCTTTATTCAACTTGCTCAATAATATACTTACACAACAGCAGCACATTGCCAAAATCAGAGCTTGGCAATGGTAAAACCCTACTAACTAAACTGAAGACCTTCTTGGTATCTCAGTTTCTATGTTAACTCTTTTTTTAGGTATCTATGTCTCTTAAATTTCATTATATATATAGACTTGTATACTCATCACCACAACCAGGAAACAGAACTGTCTCGTCAGGACAAAGACACCCTCTCATGTTACTCTAGTAGTTACAGACTCCTTAGTCTCAACCCATGAGAACCTGTGATCTGTTCTCCATCATTAAAATTGTACTACTTTGGGAATATTATGTAAATAATCATATGGAACATAATCTTTTGGGGTTGCCCACCCTGTTTTGGTCAGTGTAATGCTGATATCCATTCACATTTGCACAACAATCATTTGTATCTTTTAAGGGCTGATTAATATTCCATCATATGCCATATTTTAGCTATGCTTCCACGGGTCATTTCAGGTTGTTTTTGTTGTTAGCTATAAATAGTAATGCTGCTGTGGATGTTCATATATAAGTTTTGATGACAAAATACATGCTCAATTCTCTAGGATAAATATCCAGCAGCATATCTGAGGAATTTTATGATATTTAGTTAAGTTTATAGAATACTATTATACTTCTTTGTAGAGTACCATTTCATACTCTCACCAATACTATATGATTGATATTCTTTTAATATAATACTTTACATAAAGATGTAGAATGCATACACTGGATAGACTTTTAAGTCAATCTATATTTAATCTGTATTTTCATAATAGAGTCAAGTAATAGATGCTTAAAAGATTATAAAAGACAGGACATAAAGCAGTTTATATTTTCCTCTGAATTTCTTTATCAATTGTGTTTTCAAAATTTATATTATCAAAGATTATGTTACGTTACACATTTTCGGTTTTTAAGAATAATGCTTTATATATTTTCATTTACTTTTGTATATTTACAGCAAATTAGTACCCCTCTCTGTGTACGTTTATTTTTTTCCTATGTCTTTTGGTGCACCCTTTTTATATGTGTCTCATTCTTGACCTCTACCTTTACTTTATTTCTTTTTTTTAAATGTTTTTTAAAATTTTAAATGTAAAAGAACAAAAACACTAACAAACATACACACAGTAGCACATGCACAGTACAAAAACTGAACTAAAGATAAGGTGGCAGAGGATCAACAATGGTTGTTGTATTACACATTGGTAGCTTCAAAGTGTATACTCAGGACAATACAAATAGACATGCAAGATTGATCAAACAACTAATCATCAATTGTTTCCCACATCAAAATGACATGAGACAATAGGGCAACCATGTCAGCCATCCCGCGCATACATACTTACCTACACAGCTATCCCCCTCTTCCTCCTGTCCTTCCCTTCATCCTGATTGCTCTCTACCCTTGAGCAGTCTCCCTTCATACCTCCCAATCAATATTCTCACCTCCAGGTTCCTACACTAATGATACTATACGCTGTTTGCACAGGCACATCTGGTTTACCTCACTTATGAGTATGTTCTCTAATTGTGCCCATTTGCCTATAAAAGCCCCTAGATTGTCTTTCTTTACAGCTGAATAATATTCCATTGTGTAAAAATGCCACAGTTTTTTAATCCAGTCCTCTGTGGATGGACATTTGGGTTGTTTCCATGATTTAGCTATTACAAATTGTACTGCTATAAACATGGGTGCACATATATCACAGTGATATGCTGTTTTCAGATCTTTTGGGAAAATCCCCAGAAGGGGGATAGCTGGCTTGAGTGGGACCTCTAGACCGACTTTGCTGAGGAATCTCCAAACCGATCTCCTCAGTGGTTTCACCAGTCTGCATTCCCACCAGCAGTGCAGGAGAGTTCCTATTTCTCGACAGCCTCGCCAGCATTTGTTATGGGACGATTTTTTGATGCTGGCCAATCTTACTGGGGTGAGATGAAATCTCAATGTTGTTTTTATTTGCATTTCTCGAATGAGTAAAGATGTAGAACATTTTCTCATATATTTATTTGCCATTTGTATTTCTTTATTGTGTATTCATCTCAGATGCCCATTTCTGGATTGGGTCTTTGAATTTGGACAGGTTCATGTTTTTTAATTATTTGTATGTTCTAGATAGAAGGCCTTTGTCTGAGGGACAGCCAGTTAATATTTTTTCCCAATCTGTGGATTTTCTTTTTACTCTGCTGGTGATTTCTTTAGATGTGAAAAAACTTTTCAGTAAGATGAGGTCCCAGTTATTGATTCTTTGAAGTGTTTCCCTTACAGTTTGATTTTTGTTCATGAACTCTCTGCCTACTTCTATGTCTTCAAGGTTTTTTCCTACCTTCTCTTCCAATAGATTTAGCATTTCTGTTTTACTACTGAGATCTGTGATCCATTTTGACTTGAGTTTGGTGCATGGTGATAGACTTGGGTCTATTTTCAGTCTTTGGCAAGTGGCAAGCCAATTTTTTCAGCACCATTTATTGAAGAGGGTATCTTTCTTCCAGTGAGCTTGTTTGGCCCCTTTGTCAAATATTAGGGGACTGAGTGTGTTTGTGGTTGTGGTTGTATCTTCCAGTCTGTTCCATTGATCCTCAGGTCTGTTTTTGAGCCAATACCAGGTTGATTTTGTTACAGTAGCTTTGTAGTATAATTTCAGGTCAGGGATTGTGATTCCACCTGACTTGACCTTGTGACCCAGAGTAGCAAAGCAATTCTGGGTCTCTTCTGGTTCCAGATGAACTTAAGGCATGTTTTTTCTAGATCTGTAAGGTATGTTGATGGTATTTTAATGGGAATTGCATTGAATCTGTGCAACAATTTTGGTAGCATGGCCATTTTCACAATGTTGGTTCTTCCTAACCATGAGCAGGGAGTGTTTTTCCATTTATTGAAATCCTCTTCGATCTCTTTTTTCAGAGTACTGTAGTTTTCATTAAATAGATCTTTCACCTCTTTTGTTAGATTGATTCATAAATATTTTATTTTCTTGGATGCTATTGTAAAATGTATTATTTCCTTAATTTCTCTCTCAGTCTGGTTGTTATTTGTATATACAAATGCTATTGATTTTTGAGTGTTGACTTTGTATCCAGCTACTCTGCTGAGTTTGTCAATTAATTGAAGGAGTCTTCTTGTAGAGTTTTTGGGGTCTTCCATGTAAAGTATCATGTCATCTGCAAACAGCAATAATTTTACTTCTTCCTTCCCTATCCCTATTCCTTTTATTGCTCTCTCTTGTCTAATTACTCTGGCTATTGCTTCTAGAACTATGTTGAAAAGTAGTGGTGACAGTGGACATCCTTGTCTTGTTCCTGTCTTTAAAGTGAGAGCTTTCAGTTTTTGTCCATTTAGTATGATGTTGGCTGCTGGTTTGTCATAGATGGCTTTGATTAAATTGAGGTATAGGCCATCTATTCCTATTTTTTCTAGGGTTTTTAACATGAATGCATGTTGGACTTTATCAAAAGGTTTTTCCACATCTATTGAGATGATCATGTGATTTTTGTCTTTGGCTCTATTGATATGATGTATTACATTAATTGATTTGTGAATATTGAACCATCCCTGCATTCCTGGAATAAATCCAACCTGGTCATGGTGTATAATTTTCCTTATGATTTGCTGCATTCTATTTGCTAGTATTTTATTGAATATCTTTGCATCTATGTTTAGTAGGGAGATTGGTCTATAGTTCTCTTTCTTGGTTGGGTCCTTCTCTGGTTTCAGTATTAGAATGATACTTGCCTCCATAAATGAGTTAGGGAGAATTGCTTCATTTTAAATTTCACTGAAGAGTGTGAGGAGTGTTGGCATTAAATCTTCACTGAATGTTTTATAAAGTTCTGCTGTGAATCCATCAGGGCCTGGGCTTTTTTTTGTCAGTAAGTTTTTAATGGCGTTTTCAATCTCATTAATTGATATTGGATTGTGCAGGGTTTTTATATCTTCTTGGTTCAATTTTGGTCATTCGTACATTTGTAGGAATTTGTTGATATCTTCTGGGTTTTCTATCCTATTGGAGTAAAGATTCTCAAAGTAGGTATTAA
The DNA here is from genome assembly GCA_004027595.1 of Dinomys branickii. NCBI lineage: Eukaryota > Metazoa > Chordata > Mammalia > Rodentia > Dinomyidae > Dinomys > Dinomys branickii. The sequence continues at coordinate 23,371 of PVLD010018579.1, read as the reverse complement.
TGATCTTTTGAATTTCTGTAGGATCTGTGATGATTTCTCCCTTTTCATTCCTTATTGCATGAATTTGAGTTCTTTCTTGTTTTGATAAGATTGGCTAGAAGTTTATCAATTTTATTTACTCTTTGAAAAACTACCTTTTTGATTCACTTATTTTTTGTAGAGTTTTCTTCGACCCAATTGCATTAATTTCTGCCCTAAGCTTTATAATCTCCTCCTTTCTTTGGGCTTTGGGCTTGACTTGTTCTTCTTTTTCTAAAAGTTCGATGTGCAACATTAGGCTATTCATTTATTCTCTTTCTGTTTTCTTTTTATGTGAATTCATTGCTATAAATTTCCCTCTGAGGACTGCTTTCATTGCATCCCACAGATTCCTATAAGTTGTATTTTATTTTCATTTGTTTGTAGGTATTTTCCAATCTCTTCTCTAATTTTCTCTGTGACCCATTGGTTATTCAGGAGGTTGTTGTCTAATTTCCAAGTGTTTATAAAGTTTTTGGAATTCCCTTTGTCATTAATTTCCAATTTCATTGCACTGTGGTCAGATAATATGCATGGGATAATTTCAATCCTTTTGCATTTAGGTAGGTATGCTCTATGGGCTAGAATGTGGTCTATTTTAGAGAAAGCCCCATGTGCAGCTGAGAAAAATGTGTATTCTGGTGTTGTGGGGTGGAACACTCTGTAAACATCTACTAAGTCCATTCACACATTTGGTTCAGGTCTGTTATATCTTTGCTGAGTTTTAGTCTAGTTGACCTTTCTCTTTGCTTCAAAGGGGTATTTAGGTCCCCTGTTACAATAGTGTTACTGTTTATTTGGTTTTTTATGTCTGTTAAGATTTGCCTTACATAGTTTCATGCTCCAGTATTTGGTCCATGCATGTTTAGGATTGTTATCTCTTCCTCTTGCAGTTTTCCCCTAACTAGTATATAGTGGCCTTCTTTGTCTCTTTTGATTGTTATCAGTTTGAAGTTCGCATTGTCTGCAAACATAACAGCTATCCCTGCTTTTTTCTGGCAACCTGTTGCATGGAGGATTGTTTTCCAACCTTTGATTTTCAGTCTATGAATTTCCTTTTGAGTAAAGTGTGTTTCCTGTATACAGCGTATTGTGGGATTCTGTCTCTTAATCCACTCTGCCAGTCTGTTTCTTTTGACTGGTGAATTGAGGCCATTTACATTGATGGTTATAACTGTTATACGTTGGCTTATTCTTGTCATGCTGTTTACTTGATGTTGCTTTCCTACTTTTGCTGTTTAATTTCTTGTTCTGCTTAAGGGTTCTTTTCTATTGTTGTTCTTGGGATTGTGGTCACTTTTTTCTCTGTCTAGAATATCTTTCAGTACTTTTTGTAATGTTGGTTTCGCACTCATGAAGTTCTCCAGTTGGTCTTTGTCATGGAAATATTTTATTTCTCCATTGAATTTGAAGGATAGTTTTGCAGGATACATCAGTCTGGGTTGGAAGCTGTTTTGTGTGAGAATCTGTAATATCTCACTCCAAGCTCTTCTTGATTTCATGGTTTCTGTTGAGAAGTCTGCTGTGATTCTGATGGGCTTTCCTTTATAGGTGATCTGTTTCTTTTCTCTAGTAGCTTTTAATATTGTGTTCTTTTGTTGCATATCTGGGATCTTGACTATTATATGCCTGGGGTGGTTTTATTTGGGTTGTGGCTCATTGGAGTTCTATATGCTTCTTTTACTGCACATCAGTTTCTTTTACCATTCTCGGGAAATTTTCTGCTATTATTTCTCCAAATATTCTTTTTGTCTTTTGTGTTACCTCCTGCTATTTCACTTATTCCTATTACTTGCATATTATTTCTCTTTGCTTCATCTTGCAGCTGTTGGATTGATTTCTCCTGGTTCCTTGTTGACTTTAAGAGACCCTTCCTTTCATGATCATTAGCTGTCAGGCTGTCTTCAAGATTTGAAATTCTATCTTCGGATTGATTCAAGCAGTTTTTCAAGCTTTCAATGGCAGTTTTCTTTTCCTGGAAATCTCTTTGAGACTGTTTCATGTGTTCTAATTCATTCCTGAATTGCTCATTTAACATGTCCATTTGTTGCCTTTGATCTTCTTGTCTCTTATCTGTTTCTTCTCTGTATGTGTGAAGCATTTCTCCCATTATTATTTTCATTTCATTTTTTGCCTGAGAGATTATTTCAGATTTAATCTCCTGATGGCTTGATGGAGTTTCTTTACTTCAGATGTAATCTTTTCAAAAATTTTCGGTATGTGGTTTCCTAGTTCTCCTATGTCATTGTATCCTGTACTTGTTCTGTGTGGAGTTGTGTTCTGAGACTGTGTTTTGCCCCTTTGTTTTGTTGTTTTGAATGTCAGATGACTGGTGCTGAGCTACTGACTACCTGGGCAGCTCACTAAAGACTCTAGGGACCCTAGTTTACTTGGATGTCAAACTAAACCCAGGGTGGTAGCAGACTGTGGACTACTGGGCGCAGGGACCCCAGGCAATTGCTGGAGTGCTCAGTTCAGACCACAGGTGCTGTAGTGGGAGAGTGCTGGGCTTCGGTACCAGAGTGTCCAGTGTGTGGACAGGAAGATTATGGGTCTCAGCCTTGAAGCCTATGGTGGTTAGGCAGCAGCTTCTGTTTCGGGTTCCTCTGGTAGCTGGTCAGGGTAGCAGGGCTCTCCTCCCAACCCTGAGGACCCCAGAGCCTGAGGCTGATTCCACTCTGCAGATCTCAACCACCAGCAGGACGGACCCTCCCAGTTGGATTTCCTTCTTAACTCCAAAATGTGGAGCTTACCAGAGGAGAAGGGTTGCGCTGCTCATGTGGTGTCACAGGTCACTGGAGAAAGGTCACAGTTGCAGAGCTCGGTGGTGGGTGGTGAAACGCCCACTGCCCAGGTGTTGGTGTAAGTCCACCTTTGTGTCTGAAAAAGGTCCCAGTTGCACAGTCGGGGCGCAGGCAGGAAATGCCATGCGGCTCAGGTGTAGGCACAAGTCCACCTTTGTCTCTGGATGAAGGTCCCAGTTGCACAGTCGGGGCATGGACAGGAAATGCTACGAGGCCCAGGTGTCCACGGGAGTCTGCCCTTACTTTATTTCTTGATAAATTACATTTTATTTATATTTATATACAATATCTTTAATTTTTAGATTATAAACTCATTCTCAAATTAAAATCCAAATACTGTAGACATACAGAAAATTGAAAATGAAAATGCTTTGGCTTCTGTTTCCTTTAAAAACACACCAAGGTGTGTAAATTTTGGCTACTTTGTAGTCTGGGAATCTTTTTCACCTGAAAATTCATGTCTTTCTAAACTGTCAGCTGTTCAGCCCTGAAAAATTCTACTTTGATCATTTTTCTTTCTATGCTCTATTCTCTCTCTTTGGGATCCCTGTGGCTGGTAGTCAGATCAATTCCAATTTCTATCAGGCAAGGCAGTGCACCCACTACCTTTTGTTCTCACCCAGTTTTTGCAGATTGTTATCCTGGAACGGATGTGGGCAGGGGAACGGGACAGACATACAGACATAGTGGCGAATTGCACTGCTTCTTTAAAACGCAACACCCACAGGCTACTCGGTCCAATGACTGATGTTTCCTCAGGCTTCTGAGTTGTTTGAAGAAAATCCAGAAGGAAAACTCTTTCCACTGCATTTTCAGGAAGATGTTGTTTTGACTGAAAAAGTCAAGGTGTGTATTTCTTAATACAGTTCTGTTAGTTGGGAGAGAGTTCTCCAAATTTCAGGCCTTTGTACACTTACATATTTCTGGCATTGTGTTGTTTAGCTATCATTTTCAGTATGGTTGAAAATTTGCACATTTTTGAATTTTTTGTTATTTTTGTGGGCCACCTTAGCACATTATTTTAAATTGGAAAATTTAAGAAATGTTTGTTTAGCACATACTATAAGACTGAAACATTACTAACTTCTTTTATCTAAAATATAAATGTGTAAAGAAGGAAGGAAGGAGGAAAGGAAGGAAGGGAGGGAAGAAGGAAGGAAGGGTGGAAGAATGTAGGAAAGGAGAATACTAAAAAAGAAAGAAGGAAAGAAAGAAACAACTTCTAGTTTTACACTGGAATAACATTTTCACTATCACAGTAACATTTTCTCTTGTCTTAAGAGTTACTGCCAAAGGAAAAAAGATTAAATTTTTAAAAGTATGTATTGCTTTGATTTTTAAAGTAGCAGTGAACGGGCCTACAAATCCATCCCCTCAGCAACCAGAGCTTTTTCCTTTCTTCTTGCTCACAACTGTCCTGCTGGAATCAATAAACTGCTGATTAAAAACCTTGTTACTTAATACATTTAGTAAGCTTAAACTGTTTTTTAGAAACCTAATCACTTTCATGTCACTAGCTGCAGGGATAGTGACAAAAGCTGTGGCTAATTATTAACAACTTTACAAAGCTGATATTGAATTTCTGATGTATCCCAAATGCCTTTTTTCTCTGATTAGTTCCTGTGTCCCACTAGCTAACACATTGCTAGCTTAGGGGATGGCTTCAATGTTTAAGATGCTAAGGTTTCAGAAAAATTTGAAACAGTAACAGATTCTCTCATCATTTTGAAAGGGCCTGGTACCGATGCAACATCTGGATACAGAGGGGAATAATTGCTGGATCTCGGGCAGCCAATAGCAGGCTTGCGCTCCACCTGCTTCAAGATGGCAGGCTCCCAGCTGCTTAGTAAAGAGGAGGAAGGGGATCCGAACAGCCTTGTAAAACAAGCCAACCTGGTACAGACATATTTTAACTTTCGGATCACTGACTCCTCTGCTGGACTCTTTCCTGAGAATTTCCAACTGCTGAATACACACATATTTCCCAAATTGCAGAGGACCACAGCTAACTGTTGGAAAAACTGTATTGAAAACTGGGGACTAAAAACTGAGATTATGAACTGAAAACTAGTCCTCAAAGTGTCCCTGGGGTTATGTCCTAGTGGAGAAGGTGATATAATTAAGGCATCCAATTAAGTTGGCATTTATCGGGAAAGCTCTGACTTCTGAGTAACTGACCGCATATGTCATATAATTTTATACTCCAAAAGTGCACTTTGGAATCATTATGACTCTAACATGAGTCTCACTGGTAGAACAAGGTCTAAGGGCAAGACAAAGACCATTTCCCCCTGAAATCTGCCTATCTCATTAGCCGATTCATGGGTGATACAGCTTCTTCCCTCTGAATGTACAGGGGACCCATAGTCATCAATATTGAGCAGGCCGTTTCCATTACTTTTATAAATTAAGTGCCAGGTACCTAGAGATCTGTGTCCCAAAGTACAGATACTTACTGAAGATAAATGATTATATGGCAGCACAAGAGAAAAATGAACTTCAGGAAGTGAAACTAACAGACTTTAAAAAATGAGCCATGCATCCATCCAACATGTGTAACATGGATAATTCCCATGGAGTGGAGTGTATAGTTCACATAGATTATTCTTGGACTTACCCCCCCCCACATGCTTCTTTACATATAAAGAAGACTATTGGCATTGTATTCTAGTTTTTATTAATGCTTTTAAATTTTTTCCTATCTTTTTTCTTATCTTCTTATCTTTTCCAGTTGAATTTCTGAATCATATAACCCCTCTTCCTGCCCCTCCACTCTCAAATCTAAACTGCAGGTACAACTAAAATTTAGCCCTGCTGGTGGAACATCTAAGATCCTGTAGAATTGTATTGTCATACTATTTGAAAATCTGTACATATAGAATATGTTTTGAAGAACTTGGCTAAAGTTTTGTGTGGTTGCCACCAAACCAAATGAGATTGATAAATATCTCAGCTATCACATATTTGGATCAGATGAGTAAACCTAGCTCTTAAATTTTATATACTTCAAAATATTTAAACAAATCATCTTGTATCTATACTCTGTTAATGATCACTGTCCTGAAAATATTTTATAAGAGTTAGATAGCTAAAAATTAAGCTAGCACAACATGTCCATTTCCTTCCTGGGTAAAAATTAACCTTTATAAATATCAGTGATTCTTGTCCTTCCATGAAATTTTAAGAATAGAAACACTAATTCTCAACAGACAGTCACTGAATGAACTTGTTGCTTGCTGACCTGCCTCACAGGCCATAATAAAGATAGTCCTTTGTGCTGGAAAGGAAACACCACCAGATGGTATTTCAATCTATGAAGAAATGAAGAACACTATAAATGCTAGAAAGGCATTATAAATGGTGGAGGAGAAGACTGACATACAAAATGGTATAAATATACCTTTCATTTTTTGTCTTAAATTCCTTAAATATTTATATAAGATTGCCTAAACAATAATTATGATATTGTATTGTTAACTTTACATATGTAGGTGCAATATGTGTATGACAGTATAATCACAAAAAGGAGTATAGAAATGGAATCATATTGGGCAAAATTTTTGTATTTTCAGTGAAATAAGTATTAATTTGAAGAAGATTTGAACTAAGATCCAATTTGACTAAAGTATGTATAGTTTAAAAAGACAAAATAGTAAAATGATATTCTAAATGTAATTATTTAGTCAAAAAGAAGGCAGGAAAAAGGAAGAAGAGAACCAGAAAAGACACATAGAAAATAACAAAACATCAGACATAAATATATCCATACTAATGATCTTGCTAAAATGAGCGACTTAAAAAATCAACCAGATTGTCAGATTTAATTTAAAAGACCCAAATACAGTATATGATGTCTATAAGAGACACTCTTTAGAGTCAAGAAATGGAAGCAAATATTGACAGGAAAGATATTAGTTTCATCAATAAACAAAATATCCGTAGGCTGGCTGTGGTGGCACATACCTATAATCCTAGCACTCCACTCAGGAGGCTTAGGCAGGAGGATCACCACAAGTTCAAGCCCAGCCTGGGCTACATAGTAAATCCAGGCCAGCCTGAACTACATAGTGAAAACTTGCTTCAAAAAAATGTTTAAAGCAAACAAATGAAGAAAGTAGCCTTGAAGACTACAAATATGATAAGAAATAACAAGGTCATATGTAAAAGGATGAATTCATCAGGAAGATGTAACTATCATAAGTGCATATATATCTAAGATGGAAGCCCAAAATAGATTCAGAAAAAATATATAATTAAAAGAGTAGACCATTTGAACAATAGTAGACATTAATATTCCTCACCTAATATTTAGTAGAACAACTACATTGAAAAGTATCAGGGATATATTATTTGAACAACACTAGCAACTACTGTGACCTAACAGATGCTTGTAGAATATTCTACCCAATGATAGCAGAATGCATATTCTTCTCAATTGTGAATAGGTAGACCATATACAAAGCTATAAATGCATCATAAATTAAAAAGACGTGAAATAATAAAAAAGTATGTCCTCTGCATTACAATGAAATTAAACAGCAATGGAAAATCAATGTAAAGAAAACTGGGAAATGTTCCAAAGACATTTAAATAACCAGTTGGTAAAGAAGAAATCAGGAAGGAAATTAGAGAATATTTTGAAATATATAAAAATGGAAGTACATACAATATATTAAAATGTATGGGGTGCAGGTTAGTTTAGAGGAAACTTCAAAGTTTTAAACACTATTTTAGGAAAGAAGAAAGGTCTCAAGCCTGTGTTAGGGGCTTCTTTAAGAAACCAAAACAAGAAAAAACAAATAGGCCAGAAAGAAGCAAAAAGGAGATATGGTAAAGAGCTGAAACAAATGAGATGGTTAAGAACCAAAGAAAAATTAATAGAGTTACAAAGGAATGGTCTGGCTACATTCATGCCAACAAAGGTTAAGTTAGGTGAAATGGAAAAATTCTTGAAGAAAGATTCAGATTCTCAAAAGGAATCAAAGAGAATAGGAAATCTCAGTGGATCTGTAACAAATAAAGAAACTGAACTGAATTTTTCATTGAAATCTCACAAAGAAAAGTGAGGCCCAACTGGCTTTGCTGATGAATTCTATCAGATCTTTACAAAAGAAATAATAACATTTTCCCCACAAACTTTTTAATGAATTAGAAGAGTTAGGAAATATTCCTCAATTAGCTGAGGTTAGTATTAATTTGCTATGGAAGAAAAATATATTTATACACAAGATAGTTAAGATAGTTAATCAGCTAATTTCTCTTAGTTGAAAAGAAAGGTTTGTGCTAATATAGTTTGGACAATATTTCATGCCTATATCTTGTACTATGAATATCACAAAGATAATATCAGTCTATTAATTATTGTTAATCTCCTACAAACCTGTTTTGAAAGTCTGTTATATTGTTATTTTCATTTTTTCTCTTTAAAATAAACTAAAAATATTTTTAAAAAACACATCACAAGGAAGTAACACTGCAAGCTAATATTCCTTATGAATATAGACAAATAAATCTTTAAAGGAAACTATCAGGCAAGTTAAATCCAATACTGCAGAGAAAGGATTATATGCCATGACCAAAGAGGTTTATCCCAGAAACAGAGTAATGCTACGACATTTGAAAATCAATTAAATAACATGCTGCTTTTATCATAGTAGCTCTATAGTATAGATTCAAGTCTGGGATTGTGATGTCCCTTGCTTTGCCTTTCTTGCCCAGAATTTTTTTTTGCTATTTTATGTCTCTTCTGGTTCCAAATGAATTTTAGGAATGTTTCTCTATCTCTGTGAGGTATGCTAATGGTATTTTGATTTGGATTACACTAAATCTGTATAACAATTTTGGGAGTATGGCCAGTTTTACTCTTTTGGTTCTTCCTACCCATGAGCAAGGGATAGCTTTCCATTTCTGATACCTTCTTTTATCTCCTTTTTCAGGGCACTATAGTTTTCAACCTAAGATATTTTACTTCCTTTGTTAAATTGATTCCTAGGTACTTCATTTTTCTGATGCTATTGTGCAATATGTTGTTTCCCTAATTTCTCTTTCAGTGAGTTTGTTAATTATGGGTATGTTCTTGATACTGGTCCCAGATTCATCCATGTTGCTTGTTAGATAAATGTCTAGACCTTCTGAATTGTGTTTCCACTTATCAGATCAGTGACCTAAATGACCTTCCCTGAAAAGAAAAGGTTGACAGTTTATTCTTTTTATAGAAGACAAAGTTTTATAGCTTTATGGGAAAAGCAACATGTCAGTGATAAGTAAATCCCCCCAAAGGAGATGGAAATCAGTTGATCACATATTACCTGTTTATCTTTTCCAAGTTATCTTGGAGAATTATTTTGTCCAAAATCCTCCCTTTTTTGACCCTTACAACAAATGAGTCCTAGAAACTGCAGGCTCAGGCTGGTATGTCTTATTTTTGAAGGTGGCACGTTGTATCATGCACATTAATACTTTAATATTGCAGAAAGTTGTTCATATAAGACCCATGTCAATGTTCTCCTTTACAACAGGCAAGAATTTATAGATGGATACAGAATCTACATATGAAAATTAATCAGAAACTCTTCCTCTCCCAGTACACAATGAAGTTTTTGACAAGTTTGAAGATATCCGATATAGAGAAAATAAAATAAAGTCAGATGATGACTTGGGCATCAAATGTGTTGATGTGTGCAAACCTTTGTAAAAATAAATATTCTGAAGTTCTACTCCTGGACATTTTGATTTTGCACTTGTAAAATAACTTTAACTGGCTCCATAGGAGTTACTTTTCTCAATGAGTAATTGAGTTCATAAAGTGCTTTATCTCAGTAGTAGTTCATGTTGACAGCCCCTGTTCATTAAGATCTAAGTGTGCTATAGAATACTTTGAAATCAATTGAAAATTTACTAGCTTAAATTCCTTTTAGCTTCTGGCCAATCAGGTCCCCCATCACCTTGTGGGCTTATTATACAATTCAAGTCTTCATCACATAGTTTCTGCCACAAATCTGCCTTAATCTGCTTTTCAGTTCTGGATGAATAACATTAAGCAGGAACAAAAACAGAACAAAAGATAGGATCTAGAGGGAGGATTCTTATAAAATTAGTAGGAATTCCACACAAAATAGTTGATGAAATCTATCATCCGTCCTTGGCTTTAAAATTGAACTCTCAACAAAAGGGCACCCTGGAGTAGGAGTGGGGCAGACAGCGCCCCACTCCCTGCGGCTCTGCCACGTGGTGCCTGAGGAGCCTTGAGGAGGCAAATAACCTCTTTGGCATTCAACTTCCTCACTTACAACATGAAATATATTATCTAAATTCTATCTAACGTGTCACCTATGATATTGTATTCACAATATTCATGTTTACTTTAACAATCTAGTTGTAGGAAATGGCACTTCATTTCTTCTGGGTTCCAATACAATGTTTACTTTTCTTTCATTTTTGCAGAAGCCCCGTATTTTGAGTGAACTGAACCTACCTTCTGATCACTGTAATTGGTTCAGTGCTGTGCACCTGATCTGTGCCTAAGCCAGTTGCTTGCTGCTTGTCATTCCACAGGCTGGAAAACTGGTTCAAAATTTCACAATTCTCCCCGCTCTCTTCTTACCTGAGTATCAGTTCTGAAGCTTATCTTGAGCTGCAGGATCAGCAACTACTTTTCTCACAACTTGAAGTCTGTTTGGGGGAAAACTGAATTATAGGGTGAGCAATGCAAACAGTCACACACAGGGATGCTACTAAGGCTTCATCAGCCCATATCTGAAGGTAAATCTATATCTTAATGTGTCATTTGCATGAGCACATGCATACCATTTTCCTTCTTTTGTTGAAGACTATTTACTATTACTTGTAAGTATGAGTATAAGACCTGATAAAGTCAAAGTTGTAGGTTATTAAATTCTTCGTTCTGAAATATCCAGGAAGGGGGCTTTTACTGCCAAATCATGTACCAGGTTTGGTTCTTGCCAGTATGACTGAAAAGTGCTGGGAAGGGTGAATGTATCAAGGCTTGAACCAAAAATGTTGGGTATATTTTTAGGTGAGAGATTCCTGGAGAAGGTAGAAATTTTGCATATAATTCATTAGAGATGATCAATACATTTTCAGTAATTTTTAGACCTTTCTATTTGGCATGTGAACGGTTGCACTTGGCTGCCTGTGCTAGCATGGACACTCAGTAAATGTTTATTGAATAAATGAATAATTTGATGAAAAAGTGGCTACAAACAGTGTGGAGATTGAGGAGACTAAACACAAGTACTATGGTTGTATCACTGTGGCCGTTTTGTCATGCAAGACTAGGCCAAACCAATCTGGAAGTTGTACAGCACACTGCTGCAGCAGCCAGCATTTGCACATGTGAGACTTGTGTCTCTGAATACAAGCTACAAACCTGAGAAAGAAGTGTTACTCAGTGCAACAATGATGCCAAAACTCAGGGAAGGAAGCAGTTGAACCAGTGAACCTTTCATGATGTGTGAGTCAGGCCACTCTTCAGTGAGACCCCACCCTGTCCCCCACTGTCTCACCACATGATTATGTCATATAGCCCAGCGTCTTCTTTCAGGCCCTGCCCCACTTCCCATTGCAGCTTGTGACATGATTCATTCGCAGATAAATTGGTTTATTGAGTCTGATTTTCTCCTGTTGTAAACAGAAGGCCACTTGCTGCAGGAATTTCCCATTTGGTTTCTTGGCAATGTGTACAGGGCATGCTCACAAACTCCTGTAACCAAAGAACTTTTAAAACATATATTTGAAAGACCACACAGGTGCCCCTGGACATAAAGTTGCTCTTTTAAAGGCTACGAACAATCTTCCAAAAAACAAGGCTCTAAATTTAAAATCTCAGGAGAAAGAGAAGGATATAAATGAAATAAACATATCACATGAATCTTTGGTATTTGGGACACGAAGCAGAATAAAATTTTACAACATTCAATTCTACTTTTTCTTTACAAAAGTTTGTACCGAGATACCTTGGACTCAATTTTTTTATTATTATTTAGAAAAGAAACATAATGCTTCTGTGTTCATTTCTGCCAAGCATACAAAATCGAGTGTTTTATGAAATGTTAAAGAAATGAGGTCAATATAAGCTTGGTATTAAAATAAATAATTTCTTTCCTTAAAGTAACCCTTTCACCAACATGATCTCATCCTACTTTACAGTATTGCCTGTGATAGGATATCAAGTAGTGAGGCTCCAGATCTCGGAAGAATCGCATTTCAGCTAAAAGTCGAAGTTGGGGATAAACAAAGCTGGCTAATTTCACTGGGAATGGAGCAGTGTGGCAAAATGTAAGTGCTCTGTAAATGGAGCCTGAGTGTAAGAGTTGGAAATTCTTTCTAACCCAGAGAGAGATAATGACTATCTCACACTTCCACTGGAAAAGAAGAGCCGTAGCCCTGATTTGATGATGATACTTTATACATCCAGAATGATCACCACTGACCTTGTGATTAGTGCTTACCTTAGAAGGACAAAACCTGGCCAGCTGGTTTCTGTATAATGAGCTGAACCCCAATCATATTTTTGCCTTTAATATGAACCCAGGGGAAGATGACAATACTAGCTGAAATCTAAGAGAAAGGAGAAGAAATGAGACCTTGGTTATATGTGATCCTACTTTACAGTATTATAAAGTACCTTCTAGGGGGAGCTGTTGGCAGAGGTCACTTGGGTCAAAGCTGAGAGTGAATCCCTCTTCACCTAGAAGAAATCTCTTGGCTGGCATTACGTCAGCTCACAGCAAATGCAAAGCCTTAAGCCTTCCGTCAGTAGCACCTGGCCCACTGCTTCTGATGGATGAACAGAAATAATTAAAGGAGCCAGAATTTTCTGGAAGAAATCCAGGTGACAAAGTTCTCTGAGGTGAGTACAAAATGAACAAGCTTAGGAACACATTTCCTTGCCTTTAGTTTATGCCTCCGTCCCCGTCTCCCTAGGAATATGCAATCATTCACAAATCACTCATCATGGCGGGAACTGTGTCTGGGCTGAAAGCCTGGGGAACATAACAGCACGGCTGTGCTCTCCCGCCCTCCGCCCATGCTCTTTCTGCACCTCCGTGGCACGTTTCCTTTCGGATGACACACAGTGTGTGCAAGCTAGGAGAAGGGATGGGTGCAGAGAGGTGGGCCATGCCTAAACCAAGCCTAGCTGCTGCCTGGAACAGAGGGTGATGGACTGACAAGCACTCTGAGGTGCAACATAGTGTAAAATGTCAGTTCCTAAGCTTTGCAAACACAAAGAGAGGAGCATTCTCCATAGTGGCAGAACTTTCCTCCTACCATAGAAAGTCTGGCTGGCTGTGGTCAGGACTAAATGTACTGAGCAACAGAAGAGATGTGTTGTTAGCTAAGTGGGTCCTTCCAGACTTTCTCCCTTGGAGTGCTGGGTTTCTTCTCTAACAAGTGTTGAACAGCTAATTCAGTAACTGTCAAGGAGTACTGCCATCTGTTTGGCCTGACCAGGGCGCCAGCACCCTCTTTCCCTCTCTGCCTCAACCCACAAAGAAAGGTGTGTATTTCCGTAGCACTGATGGAAACAGAATGAAAGCAAGCATGCAAGAGAACACAAACCTATGTCAAAATAATCTTGGTCAGAAGGTGAAGAGGATGTGATGAGGGGTACGTGAGAAGGTCTGGCTCTGGAGAATCTCTCTGCCTGCGAAAGAGCCAGAGGCTGGCACAGGGTTCTCCAGGAACACTTAGAAGTCTAGACTCTTCCAATGTTGGTGTAGAAAGGAACTAGAAATTCTTGAATCAGATTTTCTTAACTATTATATTAGTAGAATCCTTACTACCTAATTTTTCAAATACTTCAAAGCAAAGCTAATAGTAGGATAGAGAACCGTGTGGTATCTCTTGGAATTAGGAAGAAGGATGAGGCCTGTGCTTGGGGATTCCCTCCTGGATCACTTTCAGTAACTGACATGCACAGTACAATTGCACAAACACAGTTTAAACTCAGATGATGTAAAAGGAGGAATGGATAAAAAAGATGTTTTTTATACATAATGGAGGACTACTCAGCCATAAAGAAGGATAAACTGGAGACTTTTATAGGTAAATGGATGTAATTTGAGACCGTGCTCACAAGTGAAATAAATCAGACCTATGTGTATAAATACCATATTATCTCACTAGTGTGAGAAACTGAACAAGAAAATACGATGTGCAGTAGATACCGTGAACTAGGAAGAAACTGTTCAAAAGACGAGACAAACTGTGCTAGCAGAGAGGAGAAAGGAAGAAATGGAAAAAGAAAAAATGTATACACAACGTAGTTAAGCTAGTTTCTTTTAGTTCATTGAAAAGAAAGGTTTGTGCTAATACTGTTCAGAGAAGATACCGTGCCTACATCTTGTGCTCTGAATCACTACTATGAAGAAAACACTACGCAATCTATTAATTACTGTAACTGTTCTACTAACCGGTTTTGAAACTCTGCTTCATTGTTATTTTTTATCTTTTTCTCTCTTAGAAAAGGGGAGGCTTAAGGTCCTGATCTGTCTACTTGTGTCCATTCATTAAATAAAACAAGAATACCACTTAATGGATTGGTATTTTTAAGAGACACCAAATGTTGATCGTGATCATTTCCCAGGGAGGGCAGATGAGAACGAAAATGTGACGTAGGCCATGCAGTGACGTCGGCCACAGAGACGCAGACACCGTGTCCGGGGACTGCTATGCTTTATGCTGCAGTGTCTTCCTAAAGCCCCATGGGGTCACAGCCAGGTGACTGGGAGCATCATGGGGACTTGTCCGCGGGAGCCAGGCCTGGTGGGAAGAGGCAGGTCACTGCAGCTGTGGCGGGGAAGGTTACATCTCTTTCTCAGGCTCTCCCCGGACTCCCTTTCCTCTCCGCGGCCGCGTCCCTCTGCCACGCTGCTCGAGTCGGCCAACCATGGGCTGAAGCATGCGCCACAATACATTTAATTCTTCTTACTTTGTGGATGTCAGGTACTTTGTCCCAGCAGTAAGAGAAGTAACCGTGACAAGGAGCTTGTGCTGGAGATAATTTTCATTCTGTTTTGGGGAAATTCAAGATGGTCCCAGGTTTTAGTCTGTTCTCAGTCATTATAGAAGAAAAGCTGCAGTTGGGTGATTTATATAGTAGGAAGTTTTATGTAACTCACAGTCGTGAAAGCCCAAGAGGATGCTACTAATACATGTGTAGCTTCTGGTGAGGTTCTCAGGACCATTTAACTCATGGCAGAGAAGTGGGAGGGGCGAGGGTGGGGGAAAGGACGGCTGAGCAAGAGGCGCAGAGAGGATGACCGGCCTTGTTACAACCTACTCCTGCAATAAGGTACTCACTTCCTCAAGATCTACCTTATTCCTGAGAGAACTGATTCAGGTTTTGGAGAAAGGATTAATCCATCCATGAAGGTGGAGCCTCCTGACCTAATTTTGCCCCGCAGTAAGCCCCACCTCCTAAGTTCCCATCACCTCTCAGTACTATTTTAAGGTTTGGGCACGTGCAGCTTAGGGAAAGAAATCATATCCAAGCAATAGCAGCTTCAAAGGCTGATGTCTTAGACAATGTTGAAATATATAGAAACGTGTAAGTCAGGCGAGGAAGGAGCTAGCAGAAGAACCAAGAAACAAATGCTCAAATTATGGACAGATGACAGCAGCCTGTTGAACCTACACTTTGGAGAAAGGAATTCTTAGAAGTTTGGAGTAACAAGAAAAGTGGGTTCAGATAGTATCAAATCTTAAATATCTATTTGAAGAGTTTTTTATTCTCTGGGTGCATTACTGTCTCGAGCTAGGGAGTTACTAAAGAATCAAACTTAAGTTTTAGAAAATTTAGCATGGCAGAGAATTTCAGAATGTCTAACAATAGGAGCAAATTTCAAAAATAAAATAGCGACAGAATGATAAGGAAAGGACATGGGTAAGATCAGTGGCCACTGAGAGGTATTTACAATGCGGCCAATATAATGCAATTAACGATGCAGTGAGATGCTGCATGTAAGAAAACTTCATTAACTTCTAGTTCTAAAAAGTAGCCCAGGATCAGATGTACTATGTGTAAAACAATTGGGAATTCTAATTTCAATTTTGAGCCCCTGATTAAATCACCACGAGGTAAAATAAAAAAATCAGTATGACCAGTGGTTTCTTTATATGATTTAGGAGTGAGCAAGGGTCTGCTTCTCAGGATGCTTAGAAGAATCAAAATAATAACCTCAATTTTATCTGCATTTCCAAGAGGTCACTGACTAGGTGGAGATGAGGTCAAAGTGGCATTAACACCAAAAATCTCTCAAGGATTGAAGGCTCTTTCACCTCCAGCAGTCATGCGTGGTGGAGCTCCTCCTGGAGTGCATCTCACCTACTCACAGTACTTCGCAGGCAGAGTTACCAGATTTAGCATATGAACACAAAACTTGCAGGACACCCAAGTAAATATGAATTTCAGACAAACATGCAGAGTTTTTAGTATGTTCCTAATGTTATATACCTTAACCACATCCCTATCTCCTTGGTGAAATGGGGATCCCCACATTATGATTGACGGGACAGCCAACCCTGGCACCCGACATGGCACAGATAAAACTGGCGGCAGTTTATTATTCACGTTTATAAATGACCCAGGTAGCCGGACAGTGCATACTCTGGAGGGGTCACCTGGAGGTTGAAGTTAGGAATAGAAAGAATATAAGGTAGCTGTGGGAGACAAGTTTATAGTATCAGGAAAATATGTGATCCCTGGTTCCTGAACAATGTTGTTCAATGTGGTTAGTCTGTTTGAACAGTTCTTTGGCTGATAAGAAACTAAAGCCCATTGCTTGGGTGTGAGCAGGGACTGGCTTGATTTTCACCACCAGAAGTAGAGCATTATCTGTGGGCGTATAATAGGGAGAAGAGGAGTTGTAGTTAGACCATTTAAGACCCTACCAGTTTTAGATTCATGTATTAATTTAAAACCTTATATCACAAAGTCATTCATTATTTACCTCCAAATGAAATTTAATGGAGTGTCCTCTATTTCTCTTTGGCTACCCTTTTGTCTGGTGGTTGCTTTACATTCTCACAGGGAGTTGATCTTTTACAAAGCTTCGCTACTAGTGTCATCCTTAAAAATCTGCTATGCCCTGCTCTCTCCCACCCCCGACTATGGTTTCTCTGCATGTGAGTCTGTAGTTTGATCTCAGGGACAGAGTTCTGCAGCAGGGTGCACTAGGATCCTTCTTCATACTGATGCCTTGTTGTCCAAATGGGCCTAGGGAGATTAAGAAACCTATGATCAAAACCAGCCACCACATAGAAAAAGTGTTGCCCCAGCTTCTGCTTCTCCCCCTCTTCAGAGCTTGGAAAGAAGGTGTCAGGCTATGCCAAGAAGTACAGCATGTCCCATATCTTTGTTCTTCCTCCAGTCCTTGCTCAAAGGCATAAGCATAACTCCTTCTCCACTCACCAAGCATGCAAAATACCTCCAAAGTGCAGCATTTATACGATTGTCTCCATAGCTCTCCTGCACAGCCAAGGTTCCCTGGGAAGTGGCTCAGTGGCCTACATGTGATACCCAGCTCTACTCTCATGCAGATGGGAACCTGTCAGGTGTCAATTTGTGCCCTTTTCTTGGCTGTACAGGAGGCTGTGGAGAATCAGTTTTGTGTTTTGTGTTACTGGCTCCTACTTTTGGTAGTTGGTAATGGCTTTGGCATAAAAAGAAAAACATCCCACATTTTGAAGGCAAAGATACTTGGTACTTGACAGCACTGATAGCGCTGAAGAGGTTCAGAACTTTAGTGCTTTTTGTTTGCTTCTGTGATAACTAGCAGAACTGCTCCCCTTTTGCGTGTGTGGGCCCTTTCATGGGTTGAATTAGGGACAGAGGACTCTGAGATCTGTGACTCTGGGAGCCCCCAAGAAAGGTCTACTTGCTCTCTGTAGAAGCCAGGTTGGAAATCAGCTCATAGAGAATGGCCATGATTGTTATTATTCATATGACAAATGCCTACTGAGAACCAGCTATGTGTCAGCTCTCTGATGAGGGTAACACACATATTTGCTTTTTGGAGGTCATGGTTCAGTAGATCCCATCAGTCTACACCAGAGTCAGGCTTGTGCATTTGGCCACAGGATGGGGGGCTCCTATCAGTAATTTACACCGAAACATAGAAGGCAGAGAATTTAAAATATAATCATGTCATGTGCTTGTGTAACTCTTCACTGGTTCACCACACCTTCCAGACAAAATTATAGCCACATATTTCAAACCCTGCATTGTCAGTCTCCCGGCCTCCTTCTCATTCTCGTCTTGCTCCATACTGGGTTCCATCATCTCTCACTGGAGTCTTACTGGCATTGAGAAGTGATGACTCTGTGGTCTCCTCCTCTTTGAGCCCAGTTGAGCACATTCCCTCCCCCTGCTTTTCATGCTGTTAACCTCAGCCACACTGCTGAGTACTGTGGGCCCTGGCACATGTGGCTACTGAGTGCTTGGGTCATGGGAGGTAGACCGTAAAGTATACTTAAAGAGTACAAAGAAGTAGAATATCAACTATCTCAATAATTTTATATTGATTATATGCAAAAATAATATTTTGGATTTATTGGATTAAATACAATATATCATGAAGGCTAATTTCACAGTTTTAGCAAACATCTTTGGAAGAAAAACTCTAATTAAGAAAAAGTCATAAAAATCTTACCATCCAGAATTCTTGCCCTGTTTATTTTATTTTTCCTATTCTTTTTTAATGTGACATAGTTTATTATTTTGTTTTAATTCTGCTTTGTATTTTAATTGAGAAATAAAGTTTGTCTATTTATAGCTTGCAATATGGTGCTTTGAAAGATGCACACACTATTGGATGACCAAGTCAAGCTTATTAACATGTGCATCGCCTCACATACTTGTTTTGTTGTAATGAAGACACTTACAATCTCTCTTGGCAATTTTCAATTGTATATTACATTCTCACTAATGATAGTCATTGTGATTGTTATGGTTTAGTTTATAAATATCTCCCTAATGCCTATATGCTAAAGGTTTCCTTTCCAAGTTCTGGCACTACGAAAAGGTGGTGCAGCCTTTAGAAGGAGGGACCTACTTGAGGATAGGTTACGGAAGATATGTCTTTAAAGGGGAGGTTGGGGACTGGTCCCTTCCTGTCCCTCTCTCTGCTTGGTATCCTCTACCATCTGTTCCTCCCATGATGTTCTGTGGCCCTAAGAGATAGAGCCATGTAACCACAGACTGTAGCCTCTGAAACCATGAGCCAATGTTGCCTCCATTTAAACTGAGTTTTTAAATGTATTTTTCCAAAGAGGAAAAATGAACACAAGGATATACAGTAGATCTCTTTTTTTAATTTTATAGATAAAAGAATATAAACTCGAATAACACAAAAACAATGAGGAAGTACACAAATTATGGGGAAGATAGTAGGGGATTGACAAGGAATGTTTTACGTAATATCCACATATTTGTTACTCAGTTATCTCAAAAACAATGACGGAAATACACAATTACACAGAAGATAGTAGGGGATTTACAATGGCTATTGTATTACATAATGTTATCTTTGCATTTCCTCATGTTATAAATCAGTATAACGCATAAATGATAAAGGGAACACAGAATTATAGAGCAGATACTGGGAAATTAAAAATGGATGCTGTATTACTAAATGATGCCTTCACTATTGTTACTCAGTTATACAAATGATGGTTCGTTTGATTAATCAGTTTTCTGCACCCTCATCTCCATTGTTTTCCACCCAATCAGTGGTCTTCCCTCTGACAGTAACTGTACTTTTTGCTTTATTTACTCCATCGGGCTCTCACATTGGGGAGGCACATGGCTGCTTCAAATTACTCTGTAACAAACGTGGGTGCACTCAAATTACTATGGCACTAGGTGGAAAAGCACCCATCCTCAAAGAGGGTACATATGCAGGGAACCAAATACACTATGGTCATACCCGATTGATAAGCCCTTGAGGCCCTCAGGGGACTAGTCCAGTCCGTGGGTTTGCTTCTGCAGACTGCCGGGCACCACCTCAACAAGTTGCTCCCGGGGATCCGGTCAAGTCCCCGGGGTCGACTCTGCAGACCACTGGGTTCCGCCCCTGCGAGGCACTCCCAAGGACCCAGTTTGGTCCACGAGTTGAGCCCACTGACCACCGGGCTCTGCCCCAGTGAGGGGTTCCCAGGGACCTGGATCAGTCTGCAGGGTTCCCCTGCAGACCACTGGGTTCTGCCACAAGACACTCCTGGGGTCCCACTCAAGTTCTCGGGGTCACCCTCGAGCACTGCCAGGCTCCGCCCCAGTGAGGCACTCCCGGTGACCCGGACCAGTCTGTGAGGTTGACCCCGCAGACCACAGGGTTCCACTCCAATGCAGCGCTCCCGGAGGGCTGTTGAGTTCTTGGGGTTGTCCCCGAGTACTTCCAGGCTCCGCCCCAGTGAGGAATTCCTTGGGGCCCAGGCAAGTACTTGGGGTCATCCTCGAGGACCACTGGGCTCCTCCCCACCCCTATGAGGCACTCCCACGGGCCCAGTCAAGCTCATGGGGTCTCCCCTGGAGACTTCCAGGCTCTGACCCAATGAGACATTCCTGGGGGCCTGGTCCCAGACCTCAGGGTCCCCATGTAGCCTGCAGGGAGCTCCCTGACTTGATTCTCTTTTCTAAACCTTCCTGGTACCAGGGGACTCGCCTCTCTCCTTCTTGTCATTCTCATGGTTGTTAAGTGTCTGGGTGGCAATCCTATGGGAGGATCCTTCTCTGCTGTTTTCTGGGTCACCTTCCAGGCTGGACTTTTTCTGCTCCAGTTTTGGCCCAGTTCTCGGAACTTTGCTCTCTTGCTGAGTTGGGAGGCTTCCGTGAGCACGGGCTTCCGAAGCTGAAGCTGTGAGCGTAGGAATGAGGGAGTGGGCAGAGGGTGTGTGTGGAGTGGTGACTCCCTCTTTCTCCTCTTCCTCTTCCTCTAACTGCACCATGGCAGTTGCCTGAGCTGTTTTGCAGGAAGGAGTCTTATCTTCTCCTTGTGAGGGTTTGAATTCTCATTTCGAATCCTTTAATGCAGGGCATAAGTGGTGTGAAGTCTCCCCCACTTGTGCTCATTGAAGTAGTTCAGGGTATATATTAAGTTTAGTTATTAGTTTTTGGAGACAGTTGGAGGAGTTTCTCAGGTCTTAGAGTATCTTGTCATCTCTCGATCTCCAGGACTGCTGTTTTGTGTGTATCTGGTCTCTATGGGTTGATACAAAGTTCATATTTGAAGCAATATGGAGTCCCTATCAGTGCTCATATTAATAGCAAGCCTGAGCCTTCCAGTTCATTGTTGACCTGGCTGCTCTTGCTGACCTGTGGCTGTTTCTCCTCTTCCAGGTCATGTGCCTAGGATCCTGGAGAGCCAGTGTCGCATGTGGCAGCTGAGGGAGCGGGATCCTGGGGGAGGGGCAGGATCGTGGGTCCTGGGGCATCTCTGTGTGCCCTGCACAGAAGAACCTCATGGTCCCACAGGTCCCGCGGCGGCTCTGTGCTCCCCCCCAATGTCACCATGGTCTGTGGTGGCTTTGCCCACACCCTGTGATGGGACCACGCCCAGCAGCAGCTTCTCACACCCAGCAGCTCTGCAAGCCATAGTGGACCTGGCCCTGGTGTTGGCTGCACACTCTGTGGCTCATGCCACCCAAGTCTGGCTCCATGTTGTTGGGCTCTGGTTCCCAGCTCACATCATGAGCAAGGCATGGTCTCCAGTCTGAAGTGGGCGGTGCCGAGGAACCTCCAGATGTCTGAGGGAACCAGCAAAGGGCGATGGGGGCAGCCGCGGTGGGCAAGGCACGTCAGGCAGGCCACTGCCAAGCGGGGCAGGGCTGAGTGTGGCTAGGCTGGCACAGCTGGCAGAAAAAGCTGTGGCTATCCTGCTGCTGCTCACTCCACTCTTGGAGTCAGCCCTGTGAAGTCTCCACAGCACCTCCTCACTGACACTGCTCCCTCTTCACCCTCCCCCTCTGTTCTCATTTTGGCCCAGCCCATGGATCTGACTGTGCCATGGCAGCCACCCAGGCCGCTTCTCCAGGAGGGGTCCAGTTTGCTTTTTCTAGTGGCCTCAACTCTCACTTCAATAACTTCCTGGGGCCAGGGGATCCACTCCTCTTCTTGTCCTTTTGATGTTGCTACAATCCAGTGTTTGGGTGGCGACCCTTCAAGAGGGCCTTTCTCTGCTGCTTACCCAGTTGCTATCTTCCCAGAAGTCCTCACAATAGATCTCTTGGGCTTATTCTTTTCCTAAATAAAATTGGCGGCCCCTTGTTAGGGGAAGGGAAATGATCCTCCTACAGACCCTCACCCACTGAGACCCTCAGGAGGTTCAGCTTCCACAGCAGGAAACATATCAGACCAGGATGGAGGTGGGGAAGCGCCTGAATTGAAATTTGGCGCCACTGTGTCCCTTTCTCAGAAATCACAGCACATGCTCAAGCCTGGCCCCACTTCTGAGTTTAGAGGAAAGAGTGGAAACAAAAGAGGGCCTCTCTCTGTTGACACGGCCCCTTGTTGAGGGTCCGCTCGTTCCCTGGACCCCGTGATGATCAGTGGTGGGGTGAGAGAGGAAGAGGCATGTCCAGGCCTGTGGCTGGCAGGAAAGATCACACAGACCCAATGCATCCTGGGAGGCTGGGGCCTGGGGGAGAGATCAGATGTGGTCCCTAAAACCTGTTCTCTGGTCCCATTTGCCTTTACTTACAAAACACCACTTCAAAGATACAATTATTAAGACTGTTGCAGTGGTCATCATAGAGCATTAATCCTCACAGGGGCCCTTCTCAGTGTGGGTCCTACTGAGATTGCCCTGTGTTTGTGCCTAAATGGATAATGGGTTTTGGTGCAATTTTTATTTTTTTTTTTTGAGAAATGTAGAAAATGGCTTATTCTTTGATCCTTTGAGAGTCTGTTTGGGACTGAACAGTGAGGTCAGGGGACACAGATGACATGAGAGGACCATGCCAGCTGCTGCAGAGTGCGGATTTCCTACTAGAGCAGGTGATCAGAAACTCCAAGGAAACGGTTGGAGGGCCTGCTGTGTGAATGATGAGGGCAGCTCAGCGAAGGTGCAGGGAGGCCAAGACACAGCAAGTGAAGGGTCTTCTAGCAAGAGGAGGGTGGGCACGTGAGATGTCAACCGATCCTGGACCCCAGGGTCCTCTCTGGTTACAGTGGTATCAACCCCTGCTCACATTTGTTGAATCTGCTTTATCTTTCTTTACACCCAAGTGAAGGCTGAGGTACCCTGGCTATATCTTTTTTTCCTCCAAGTTTTCTGTGGTCTCTCAGATATTTGTCCTGTGATTACTGAAGGATTATGTTGTATCTATTCTCTTGGGAAAATGAAAAACATCACATGTAGGAACACACTGTGTGAATTTAAGCTACACTAATTTAACACATAATTGTCTTCGAAAGCAACTAACAGGGCTGGGGATATAGCTCAGTGGAATAAGCGCCTGCCTAGCAAGCGCAGGGTCCTGAGTTCAATCCCCGGTCCTGCAAAAAAAAAAAATTAAAAAAAAAAAAAAAA